>CAJVRN010000015.1:2015000-2055000 GCA_911728415.1 Lagocephalus sceleratus | reverse complement strand
CTATCTATCCATCTATCTATCTATCCATCTATCTATCCATCTATCTATCTATCTATCTATCTATCTATCCATCTATCTATCTATCTATCTATCTATCTATCTATCTATCTATCTATCCATCTATCTATCTATCCATCTATCCATCTATCTATCCATCTATCTATCTATCATTTGTCTTGCTGTGTCATCAAACGTATGTGTGACAAACTCGATGGTGACGTCAGATCTAAACTTAACTCTCTGGCTGCCTTCTTGACCTCAGGATGTTTTGGGGAGTAAAGCCTGGCAGCTCTCTGGGGACACTAAACAGCATCAGAGGGACGGAGTGGAGTCTGACCCCTGGTTACCATAACCAGTAAATGTGTGCGGATCCTTAGAAAAGATTAACCCAGCTGAGTCAGACCTGGTGGAGGTGCGCCTCTTCTGTGTCTGTCTGACAGGACCCAGCGTGGTTCCCCGTCCCCTGATGTGCTGAACCGACTCCCTCCCAGCAGCACCCACCTCCACCGTCGTGAAGTGTTGAGCACTTAATGAAGACATGCGTCACTTCGCTGCCAGACTCGCTGGGCCCCCCCTGGAGCTCACATACCCGGCGAGCAGGTTGGAGCGATGGCGCCATCGACTCTGTCCTTCCGGGAGCAGAAGACGATGGAATGAGAAAACGCTCCTCGCTCTCTCCAGCCTCCAGCTGCAACGCTGTGGCCCCGTGAGCTCGCTGAGAAGCTCAGGGACCTCAGCCCGCTCCTCCACACCTCGGCCCTGGCACCATCCCCAGGCGCGCTGACACGTCTTCGGCCCGACTCGCCGACGTCAACGACAAATAGGAGGTCAGGACCTCGATATCGCGGCGGCAGAAGGGCCACCTGCACCTCAAAACACCAGCAGCGGTTCACATCAGCGAGGGCCTGACCTCTACTCATCTGACCAACATTAACCCACAAAACAGGGGAATCTAGAGGACTCGTGGGTCCTCTGAACCTCAACAGAGGTGCTGGAGAGTGTTCTGACCTCACACCCTCTCGCCACACCAGGCCCAGATTGTTGATCTCTCACATGAACAGTCACATTTGCACATCAGAACTTGCACACTTCTCCGACCACCGCCCATTTTTATAAGTATACCCTCCACTTTTGCACATTACGAAGCCTTTTTTACTCATTTCTCTAAAAAGAAGCTGCACTGGTGACCTCGATCACGTGACGGCGCACAGTCAGATCTCGCGGAAGCCTCGCGATATTTGGAGGGCCGGGGGGGGCGTGTCGCGTTCAGAGGTCACTATTGGTCAGACGTGGACTTACTAATCCTGCACAAGGTTCACTTCTGGGTGTCTAGTCTGCACACAGGGAGTCTTTGGAGCCCTGCGGTGACCCCCCCCGACCCCCCCAGGAGCCAGGAGCCGGGTCAGTACCCGTCAGCGAACTCGTCTGCAGATCTAGTTTGTTTCAACCACGACGGGATCGAGGCGTCGCTGCAAGTTACAACTCGGGTTTATTTATTTCAACAAAAACAAAATGCTGAAAGTGTGGGGGGCGGGGGTTAAATACTGCAGCAGCTTCAGACCGCACAAGTTTTAATGTGTGTCAAACTTTACTGGTTTGACTGGCTGCAGAGGAATAGCTGTACTGGGGGGGTGGGGCAGAAAGTCTTGGCCTGGAATACAGCCAAATTAAAAATGAAACAAACTAAATCGAACTGTTGCATTGGCCCTGTAGTCATTTGGAAATGCAGACTTTAGATTTCGCCTGAGTCAGATCTAGTCACTTTAGTTTTAATTTCTTGATCGTCCCTAATTGGGTTCTTACTGGAGTCTCTCCCAGCAGTCAGTGGGTGAGGGGCAGGTAGACAACCCGGACAGGTCACCTGTCCGTCACACAGCACAAACGAGTGCCTGGAGAAAACCCCCGAAAAGATAAATCTGCACCGTCTTCTTTCAGGAAACCGTGAACGCCAGTCATGTCCGACTTAACTGGGAAGGTCCAGACGGTCCTGGGCCTGGTGGATCCGGATCAGCTCGGCAAGACCTTGACCCACGAGCACCTGACCATGAGCTTCGAGTGCTGCTACCACCCGCCTTCCCCGGGCGATGAAGCGGTGGCGGAGGACCCGTTCCACATGCGGCACATGCACTGGCTGAGGCAGAACCCGTACAGCTGCCACGAGAACCTGCTGCTGCTGCAGGAGACGGCCGCCGTGCGAGACGAGCTCCTGGCCTACAGGAAAGCCGGCGGGGGTGCCATCGTGGAGAACACCACCACGGGCATCCTGCGGGACCTCCCCACCCTCAAGCAGCTCTCCAGGGACACCGGGGTCCACATCGTCGCCGGGGCCGGATACTACGTGGACTGCACCCACACGGAGGACACCAGGAGGATGAGCGTGGAGAAGGTACGGCCCGGAGCGAGGCGCCCCGCGACCGCGCCTTAAACCACCGGAAAAACGTGTCGTTCCGACGAAAGCCGCCGCTCCCTGACTCCTCTCGATGCCTCCCGTCAGCTCTCGGACATTATTGTCAGCGAAGTGCTGCACGGCGCCGACGGGACGGACATCCGCTGCGGCATGATCGGAGAGATCGGCACCTGCTGGCCCATCACGGAGAGTGAGAAGAAGGTGCTGAGGGCGGCGGCTCACGCTCAGTCCCAGCTCGGCTGCCCCGTCATCATCCACCCGGGAAGGAACCCCGCTGCCCCGGCTGAAGTCGTGCGGATCCTGCAGGAGGCGGGCGGCGACATCAGCAAAACTGTCATGTCGCACTTGGACAGGTGGGGCGTCGGCTGACTGGAATTCACCGCATATGTGTGAATTCATAAAAAAATGACCTGAGCTTTTGTCCTAACTCGCTATAAACCGTGTTCATCCACCCTTTACACTTACTGTTTGGTTGGGCTCCCCCTGTAGGAAATCCGGGGACATTACACTCAAGCTGTCAGGATCTTAAAAATAACTTCAACTCCACCTCAACTCTGTGTTTTCCTGCAGGACCATATTTGACGAGGGCGAGCTGCTGGAGTTTGCAAAGCTGGGTAGCTACCTGGAGTACGATCTGTTCGGGATGGAGATGCTGAACTACCCGTACAACGCCAAGGTGGACATGCCCAGCGACAGCCAGAGAGTGAAGGCGTGAGTCATTAGGCGTGCAGCCATTATGAAACAACATATCACACAGTGTTGGCTTTGACGAAGAAGGTGAGACATTATGAGATCCAGCTCTTCAGGTATATTCTTCCGGGGGGGCGTCTGGAGTGTTTCATTTAGGGCACGGTGTTGATTTTGTGTTGTGGTGTGAAGAGGGGAGCGTGATCTCCAGCTCTTTCACAGAATCTGTGAGACACTAATCTTTGCCTGTGATGGAGGGAGCGGCGCGTGTCAACAGGAGAAGTGAAGCGAGCGAAGCCACACAAAACTCTCGCATTCTTTCTGCACAAAAGGGCAATTTTTCCACCACGCAGAAAGAGGGAACTTTCTTTATCCGCAAATCGCCGCTTGATTCGAGCTTTTCCTTCGCCCTTTATTTCCCAGCTTGGCCTTTCTGGTGAAGGAGGGCTACGAGGACAAGGTGGTCATCGCGCACGACATCCACACCAAGAACCGCCTCACCAAGTTTGGAGGCCACGGCTATTCTCACATCCTGAAGAACATCGTGCCGAAGATGCTGAATAGGGGCATCTCGCAGTGGCAGGTCGACAAGATCCTCATCGACAACCCGAAACAGTGGCTCACCTTCAAATGAAGCTACCAACGAGATCCCAGCGAGGCTTTTTACATCGCTTATTAAGACCAAAGCAACACGCAATTATTTGATTTTCAGAAAAGATGATGGTCAAGATTTTAAATGGAAGCATTTGTTACTTAATTCAGCGTTACAATTATTCTTTATTATTTTCGGAAGCTAATTATATGAAGGATTAGAGTGCCTCACTTCATCAGCCGTGCTCTGGGCACATTTTTAGACACAATTTTTAGTAAAAAGGTGCTAATTGACTTTTACCAGAGATCATTATTTTTGTATTTTGAACTTGAGATATGTAAATTGTGCAAAGGCGCTTTATGGAATAAAAAGCACAAAGGGTTTGGTGTGTTCTTTTGTTGTTTTTTTTTTTTCTTCTTTTTTTTTTTTTTTTTTTGATAATCAGTATGCAGCTCAGCTCCTAACACATTGCGGCTGTGTCAGATGGGTTGTCCTGTTGCCCCTCAGAGGGTGTCTGGGTGTCAATGGGAGCCTGACAATGAAGGACGTCGTCTCTTCTCACATCTGGGAACAGGTGGCCTCACAGGGTGACTTCACGGCGTGATCAATGGCCCCATCGCCGCAGTTGACCGTGCACGGCAAACACCTACTGTATATAACTTTGATTCATCTTCCGGGAGGCTTACGCCATGAACCGATGGGTGTAATTGTACAGTATATTTACAGAATGGCTGGCAAGCCTCGTCTTGAGGGGCTCGGCAGCCAGCGGGCCGATCGATGTGCGCAGCCTTCAAGCTCAAAGAAACATTTGTTTCAGGTTGCTGATGTGACTGCTGCCCCCAACCAGCTGTCACACTGGGATGACAAAAAAGAGTCAAAGCGCTCCAATGTGGACATCACAATGGTGCTTTTCACACATTTATCTCCTCTTTTAAAGTATCGTATATATATATTTTTTTAACATCATGCATCTACATTTTAAATAAATAAAGCACACGCATGGATTGACAACACTGGACAGAGTGGCGATCAAAACTTCTGCATCTATGACTGCGCTCTAAAGGTCAGTATGGTGGACCATTGTTAACCATGGCAGCTACACAGTATGTTTACTAGATCAGCAAACAGAATTAATTAAAGCTCAACAGCTCACTTGGTGTCACAGCCACGATAATCAGGACAAATCGGTGTTTTACAATTATTCTATTATCAACAGTATAAGCTCTTCACTCTCAAAGTGCAGTTGTTCTCCCATATGCGTCCTCCTGTTTGGTAAGTGTGGAGTTGTGTCTCTAATAATCCCACTGACACTGAACTGATCGCGGCCAATGCCCGCACAGCGCGTCTTCTTACTTCAGTCAGCGTACAACATGAAGCCGGAGAAGGTGCTGTACTTGTTGTTGTTGCCCCCGTGCGCCTTCCCGCCGTCCAGTTTGATGTAGATCTCGTCCCCGGGTTCGAGGTGAAGAACGACGCTGTTGCTTGCGTAGTCGTAGTTCTGGTCGGCGTCTTGGGCGATGGCGCTGGCTCTCACCTTAAAGGCGAAGACAGTTCAGGTCATGCACAGTTGATTAAATAAAAACAGATCAGAACCGCCGTCAGTTCTGCTGACGACATGACCCCGAGACAACTTCCAGCATTTGTATTGGCGTCCATTGTCGTGCGTAAAAGTAGAATTAAAGGAGAAATTAACATAACGTTACAATGTTATTTATTCTAAATAAGGATAACAATATAAATAAAGGTACATATTGATATCCTAAGAAGCTTACCTGGTTGTTTTTACAGAGATCAGCCCACATGCTGGTTCCATCCCCGCCTCGCATCAACACATGGTAAACAAAAAAGTAAATCCCCGGTATTGAGCAGGTGAATTTCCCCGTGGAGGGGTCGTAATGGTTGCCAAGATTTGTGACAACGTCGTCGAATTTCAAGACTTCATACCCTTCGTGCTGCTTCTTCAGTCCTGCGTAAAAAGCGATCTTTGGCACTGTGCTGTACGTGGCGGCACTAATTGCACCGTTGGGACCGTTTGCTCCGGGTACGCCCGGAGGACCCGGGGGTCCGGGCGGTCCCCTCTCTCCGGGCGGACCAACGGGTCCAGGTGGACCGGGCTCGCCGCTCGGACCCCTCGGACCCATCCTCCCGACGCGCCCCGGCTCCCCTTGCGGACCTTGAATAAACGTCGGAAGCGATTGAACGAGGCGGTTGTCTTTGACCGGGTTGCTTGCCGTGGCCGTGGCCGCGGTCCCGTGAGAATCGCAGACCATTTGACAGGATCCGAGCATCTCATAGCGAGCGGGGGTCCCGGCGGTGTTTACCATGACCGGGATCAGAACCACCAGCACCAGCACCAGCGCGACGCCACAAACACCAGTTGCGATCATCTGCGCTCTGCGGACTCGCCGTGTTCTCTGGAGTGTGTGGTCTTCCAGCCTGCTTGTGGGCGACAGTTTTGCCGAGGGAAGAATTTTACCAGGTCCTGGCTTAAACTGCAGCGGCGGGAGACGAAATGGTCCTTTAAATGCTGATGCGCAAAAGTAAACATCCACAACTTTTACGCACCGCGGTTCAGCTGGTTCATTTCCACTTTGACGCCTCGCGAAGAAGACGGAGAAAAATATATAAAAGAAAACAACACCTGAAGACCGTGAGAGGGGACAATCTTCTTTATTGTGCAGTGCAAAGTTTCTGCCCGCCGCGATGCCACAGGAGAATATGGGGCAGAATTGAACCGTTATCCGCATCTGTGTTCGCAGAGTGAGGGGAGGGGTGGAGGTGATGGATGGGATTGAATGCATGCGCGAGAAAATGAAAGAACATATAACAGTGATGCAACTCTGAGACTCTGAGACGTGACTGTGCATATCTTTGAATCGCATCCAACCCAGACCGGATTACTTTTGTATTGACGACCAAAGTTCCGCCCCATCACAGAACTTATCCCAACAGCTCTAAAGATCTCAAGCATAAATAGACCCCTTAAAGACGAGAAAAGCAATACTTATTTGGCATCTGGTCACACCTCAGTGGCTCCCCGTGTCCAATTTATCATTTGGAAAAATAATCTATAGAGCCAGTGAAAGGAAGCTGGCACTGAACAACGACCAAACGCACATTTGTTGACGAGATGACCGAACGCTGAAGAGTTTAGAGGAGAGATAAGGTGCGATCACTTAATTAATGAGTAATGAAACGTCACCATCAGTAGGTCAGTGTCAGATTCCAACGAAGCATCCGAAAGATGACGCAAAGTTCGGATCGATTTCCCGGCTTTGCAACCAAATTTAGACGAAACTTTTGCAAGCTTTGAGTGATGAAGGGCTAATTGTGTGCGAGGAAGGCCAGTGATGATGCGCTCATGAATGCAGAGACCGTCACC
The DNA here is from genome assembly GCA_911728415.1 of Lagocephalus sceleratus. Lineage (NCBI taxonomy): Eukaryota > Metazoa > Chordata > Actinopteri > Tetraodontiformes > Tetraodontidae > Lagocephalus > Lagocephalus sceleratus. The sequence continues at coordinate 2,047,932 of CAJVRN010000015.1, read as the reverse complement.
TTGTGTCAGTGTCTCCCCGGAGGAGAGATGGATGAATGGTCAGGAAAACAAGCGATGGGCCTCGTTTTTGGTCAGAGGTGGGAGGCTCGGGGCGCCTAAATGAGATAAAGGAAGCTACAACGACTCCTTGGAGAAATCATCCAATTAAGAAACAAGAGCAATAAACAATTTGGACATTAAATATAGCCATAAAATGTGATACATATGTGTATAACATTACATTTTATTAGATATTACATCCATGTGAGCTCCCATATGTAACAGTACATGTTGTATACTATATGAACCCCAAAATGGATTGGATGGATGTAGGATTAATGCACCTCAGATGAGGGCAAAGCCCATGCTAGATATTCAGCTTCTCAGTAAACACTCTGATACTGCTCTCTATTGTTGCACAAAGAGCATATAGAAACATTCAATTTCTTTATAATCCAGAGTTTCAAGAACTGTCAGTGACCCTGATTAAACAGAACAGAATGTGGAGGATGGGCCAAGTGAAACGTTCTTGTCCTATCTATTTCCAGCAGAAAATGATTTTATTCAGCTGAAAAAATGTCGATGTTTTGTACTGTTGAAAAATATGTTTCTTTTTATTTCACTCTTACAGAACTTAAGTGTTCCCACAATATTAAGCTCCTGCAATGATTTTCAAGCACGTATAACCTGACTGTATCACTTTTAGTTTGATGAGATTTACTACCAAATCCCTGTAGTTTAATTAACAAGTTGCAGAAACTGTTGCTCGCAACGATAAAATAACAAAACCAATAACGAATTGTTGTGATATTTGGTGCACAGTTACCTCCCTTAAGATGAATAACACATTTACTTTGTCATTTACTTCCTTTCCTGTCATTAAAAGGCCATCAGTACCATGTAAGTGCATGATAAATGTTTATCTGGCTTAGGGTTTGGCAACCCTTCAATATTATTTTCAACAGAGCAGCGGCTGTGTTCCTGAGATCTTTGAAGTTTTTTCTTGTATTCTCATCAAGGGAACCGAGGGACAATTTGAGTTCTGACAATGGGTTTTAACGCTGGGTCTAAACCGCTACAAAATTGCACATCGGTCATAGGAAATAGAGCAAAATTAGATTTTCAAAGGATCTAAACTCTGACAGTTTGTCCTCGCTCGTGAACCCGATGAGGACCAACCTCAGAATTATGGATGTACGGAGGAAAAAAAAAAAAAAAACCTGCAGGAAACCTACAGGAGGATGCGGTTTACCACCTGTAGCCACTGGGGACGGCCTTCAGCATCGGCGGCACGACTCACACGCACGCCGCATCTGACGTCACGAGACAAGACGTCCCAATCCTTTAAATGACCTCATCGTGCAAAGGGGCCTTGTGGGAACGAGCTTTTATAACTACGCTGGTGTGACTATTGTTAATCGTTATAAAGAGCCTATGAGCAAAAAAAATAAATCCATGTATGCCCTGCCCCTTCGTTTTCTTCAGCGAATTGTAGGATAGTATAATTGACTCCACTGAGGTTAGAGAGCCAGGAATTTCATCTCCAGCTGACTGTTAGTGGAGGCTTCATAGAGGCAAAATAACATTTACCACATCTGAAAGAGCACCTTGTCTGTGGGATGGGTGCAAAGTGAGAAATAGAATAGTATGTAATTGAATAATATATAGACACGTATCAACACTTTCTCCCTCTCTCACGCGCGCACGCGGACACACACAGTGGGACATACTGTGGCAGCTATGAGTCAACGAGCACTTGTTAGTGGTCAGACTCTTTCCCTCCAGTTGGCATGAGCCTCCAGTGACTCAGGGAGACTTGTAGACCAGGAGCCAGAGCGAACAGCAGTGTCAAAAAAAAAAAAAAAACACCGAAAGCTGTGAGAAGACTCAACTTATAATAGAAAGTTTTTCTTAGGATCACTGAATCAGACCGAACAATGTTTATTTGTCTTAGCAGGAAAGGGGGGGAAAAAAAAAAAAAAAAAGGGACCTAATGTGCCCGATGTTGCTTTCACTCACTCCACTCAAGGCGTTTGTTACCTCCGCTGATGGGCCGAAAAGATCTCTCTGGTGCAGCCCTGACAGGTTGTTTTGAGTCTTCACTCCAGAGTTCATTTACAAGCAGTCGGGCAGGAGTCCTGGGGGAGCCTGATGATTTTTGACATCCGGACAAGCAGATGTTCAGAGGACATGAATAAAACATACGGCTTCATCTGACCACAGGCTGCAGGCTTTCCGAGTGTCTAATGAAATATGAGGCGTGATTTCAATTCCCCTCCAAAAAAAAAAAAAAAAAAGAAAAGAAAAGAAAAAAAATATATATCCTTTTGTCAGATATCTGTGATGCAGCATTAAATATGTATGACATTTATGCAGCCTGACCTGAGTGGCTAAGCAGTTATGACAATCAAAGCCCAGACAGGTTCGTCAAGGCGGCGGATGGGAAGGAAAGCGAATGGGCCCGTCGTTACCAGCCGGGAATATCAACAGAAGCATTTATGTGACCGGTGTTTACCGACTGATGGAGCACCGCCATGCGCGCCGGGCGGAGGGAAGACGCGCGTCTCTTTCACACCTCCTGTCTCTTTGAGAATCTGGAGCCCGTTTTTTTTTGGTTTTTTTTCCCTTTTCTTTTCCCTCCTCGCGGAAAAGGCCAGACTCGACGGTTCAGCTCAGCGGGTGGGGCGAGGGAGGGGGGGGGGGGGTAGCGGCAGGGGTGCGTTACCACGCCACCCACTCAAAGCTGGTCCGGCACTGTATTTAAGAAAGAGAAGCAGTCACAGAACTCAGCAACAGGAATGTGCTTAACGTGGGGCGGAACGGCCTTATTCATTCAAAGAAAAACCAAAGCGAGGGCCGAGCTTTGATGCAAAACCAGGAAACTACGGGAAGTCGGTTTGAGTAGCATCTAAAGCGAAATTAAAGAAATATTTGCAGGCGTTAATGTGAGGTATTGTTCTGGTTGGGATCGTGGTGTAGGAACATTAAATATAGAAGAAAATGGAGATCAATCACCAGAACAGACAGATATTATCATTGTTCTGAGCAGCAAAGCTGTGAGAGTCCCAACCGTCCTGAGGGACTCACCCCTGGGGACAGTCACAGGCTGGGTTGTAGTCCTAATTCTTCTCTCTGTCTATCTGGAACATCAGGAAGCCCTGTCCTGTGTTGACCTCAACGTTCGTCCTGTTTGACTGGTGTTCGCGTAGCGCCGTATACGCAGGGCTGTTTGACACCACGAGGAGGTCCAGGAGTCTGGAGACGACGCCTCCACTAAAGCAGCACTTCCTTTCCACATCTTCTCTGATGTGTACGGGACCTTCGTGCTCGGCCGAATATAAGAGCTCCGCTAGCAAAGAGTGGTCCGGATTCGCTGTGAAGAAGCGAGGTACCTCGACGAGAGAGCAGAGGGACTGTCCTCTACCTCCTGAAGGACCAGGACCTGCTGCCCGAGGACATGGTGACGACATCGCCAACTATCATCCAACGATGACATCGTCAACATCAGCCAAGGAGGAGACACCTGTTCATCACTAGAGTTCACCACTAAAGATGCTCAAAGCAGGCGGAGGTGAAAGAGCGTGGAGATTTGCATGAAGCAGGGCTCCGGCTCTGGAGTTCAAGAGAGGCCACGTTTTCAAAAGTGAAGTCCCAATAAAATTAAAAGGGCGGGAGTCATAATCTCTGAACTTTAACATATCTGACGTCAGCCGAGCACTTGAAACGTGGACGTTCTAAAAAAGCGACAAAGCCTGTCCACAGACGTCGCCCTTCAAAAAGTCCAGCTTTTCAAAGCACTGCGGCGAGAAATGTTGACATCTCCGCCTCTGAGTTGAGTCAGTGCGTTTCTGAGTCAGTAGGAAGGGACTTATAGTTCGCGGATCTTTGCGCAAGAGCAAATTATAAATAAGGATGACAAATTGTGCGTTTTTTTTGTTTATGGATTCCAAAAAGCAGCCAAGTCTCCCCTCCTATCACTTAGCCCCCCCCCCCACAGCAAGCTGGCAGCGAGGGGCTCCGATCCCTGCAGGTCTCATTAGGCTCGAAGCGGCCTCGCACAAAGGTTCTGTGCAAAACTTTTCACCCTTAACAAACACGTGAAGATGTCAAGTGGAAATAAGAGCCTAAATAAGTGTGATATCTATGAAGATCTGATAATATTATTCACTTTGTTTTCCATGTGACACATCTATCAACGTCAGGTAAATTGTTTGGTGAGATAAAGTGCTCGCAGCCACAGTCACAGTGGAGGCGCACGGCTCCAGCGGAGAGGAGGAACAGGATGAAACCTTGATCAGGATCAGGCACCAGGACATAACGTACTAAAGATAAAGCAGAGGGTTGCTAAAGTATTTGGATCGGATGATGGTGGGTTTTTTTTTTTTTTTTCAAGCAGCAGTCTGATTAATGTAACTTTAAAAGCCCAGAGCACATAACCTGTTGCTTAAGAGAACAAAAAAAAAAAAACATCACGCCTAAAATGGAACTGCCAATCAAGGGCCAAATATCCTCCAGTAATGGTGCTGGGATGGGCTCTGGGAGACGCGGCGTAGGTTTAGATCTAGTAATTGCAGAAGTCAGCTCAGACAGGTCTATTAGTGCAAAGTGGTCTAAAGGCTTCAGACATTCCTGCAGCTGACATGTTTGACAACTGCCCAACAGTCAAGCGCAGCCTAATCGATTTCCTCTCTGATAGTTTTATTAGTGAAAAGTCCGGCTGCTGTGAAGATAAACCCGCGCTTGTTCCAATTCATCATTCAAGGAAGGATTGAAGACGCTCCCACGTCGCCGTCGTTGTCAGCCATTGTTGGTGCGCGTGCGTTCATGGTGGCTCCACCACTCCTCCCACAGGTCACATTAGAACAGACAACGTAATGACCGGGTAGACAGATTCTACAATTATGTCTGAATAAGTGTGAAGAACTTGATGATCAGGAGCAGATAAGACTGTAGATAATTAATTAAAGGATTCTTCAAGGCTTTTTGAGTACAAAGTGGAACATTTTTCCGAGAAAGTCTGAAAAAAACTCATAAAATAAAAAAATATATGTATATTTCTATCAATCCTATTATTAAAACAGAAACTCCATTTAATCAACTAAGATTGTACTATAAGTTATAGGAAAATGCTCATAATCTAGTGTTTTTACCTCTTTAACCCTCAATTCAGTAACAAATTATGTCTAAAAATGACGCTAAGCTAAAGAAAATATTTGATTTTATATTTATTCTCATATCTATTCACCAATGAATGATCCTATTAAAAACAATGAAAAAAAGTCAATTCAAACTGAGTAACTTGACTTACGAAATTATAAAAAAAATTGAAATACTAGAATCCAGATATGTGTTAATATTTCAAATTTCCTTCAACTTAAACACCCGAACGCGTCAGAAAGGGTCGTGATGGATGCGGTAAGGTTGTGTGCGTGAATAAACAAGATGGAACGCAGGATTACAACAGCGGATTAGAGCAATCCAAATCCCTCATGCAGCAACCAAAAAGGGGGGGAGAAAAAAAATTAAGCACATTGATTTTCATCGAGATGTCAGTCGATACGCTGTTTCACTCGCGGTATCAGAGGGTGGAGTGTCGCATTTTCTGCCGATGAGATTGAGCGGCGGTGAGAGGCTTAGTGGCAAATACAATCGAGGAGTGTAAACATACATAGGGCCACGAGAGGCCGATCAATGCCTGCAGTCTGGGATTGATTAATTACCTCAAGAAAGAGACTGAGGTGTGAGGACACCAGAGAAACCTGATCAGAACAAGATTTATAACCCAATCTCTCCATCCTCACTCGCTGTTTACTCTTCTCTGCCTCCCTCTGTTTACAGACTCCAGTGCATCGCCTGAAAATATAAACGACCTCTTGACCTCCGCTGGAGGTCAAAAACGAGACGCGTCCCACCCCGCGTTAACCTGCGTCTCCAGCCACGGCTTCCATCTTTGGCCGGATAACGCGCGGATCTCGCTCGACGGCCCGGGCGGGAGGAGAGGGGGAGGGGGAGGGGGGCTGGGGGGGTCGTCCGGAGCGGTCGGACGCGGGAAACGGAGCCCTGGCGCCTCCGAGCGTTCCTTCTTTTCCTCCTGGCTCTGACTTTGCTCGAGACCTCGCTGAGATACAGTTGGTTGTCGGGGGGGATCTCCGCAGTCACGGCGAGAATACAAATGAGCAGCTCCAGATGAGGCTTTACATCTCTGCTGATGCTGCTGCGGCTGCGAACTCGAGCCTGACTGCGGATCCCGATCACACTTCTTAACAAACGCTGGAGAGGCGCTCGCAATCTTTGCTGCGACGCCCGGTGATTGGATACTTGACCAATCTCCTTTTTTTTCTTTGTAAAAGCTTCTAATCATGACCTGCTTGGAAATGTTTAAGGCCGCCGCGCGAAATCAAGCATAATCTCACGTTCCACGAACGCTTCTTGTGGGGGGGCTCTGCTCGGCCAGACCGCCTGAATCTGCTGGCACGAGGTTGCGCGCGGCGGTAGGAGCAGCCCACTCAGGACAGAGCGGCCAAATGACATCCCTGCTGTCTGATGCATGACTGTCTGACGGTCTTCCAACATCCTCAACCCCAACTAATGATAACCTTTGACTCCCAAAAGATGTCAGGAGATGAGAGAGAGAGAGAGAGAGAGAGAGAGAGAGAGAGAGAGACAGAGAGAGAGAGGGGTGGGAAAAAAAAAAAAACCCAATTAATTTAGGGTGAAGGGGACTGGAACGCGCGGGCTCGTCATGCTGCCGGGGGTGAATGGCGAGGAGCTCCAGGAGAGACGAGGCTGGGTGTAATTAGGATTCAGGAGCCTCATTGTCAAAGATAATTAAAGCTGACAGCCACTGTGGAGTGCAGAGGAAGAGAGCAGAAAACACCTTCAAACTACATGCTCTGATTTAACACTGCAGTCTTTGGATCTCTGTAATACACACACACACACACACACACACATACACACACACACACAGATGCAGCATCAATCATCCCAGACTGGTCGGAAGCTGCCCACTAGGCAATAAGGCTGATGGCAGATTAATACAGACAATAAAGGCAGATATTGGATCTACATATGCAGCCTCTCCAGCCTGGACTCGATGTCATCATCACAGCCGACGGCGGGCGGGCGGGCGGGCCGCCTCCCCGGGTCTCCGACAAGTTCGGCAGCCTCGGCGCAGGCGAGCGGCGTCTCCCTTTGGCGAAAAGTAAAGGTGAGCCGGGGGTCTTTGGATCTGTCGCGTTGGGCGACGGGCATGCATATGTATTTATGTTTGGCGTGGCGGCGGCACAGATGGACCGCGGGACAAAAGAATTAGAAAGTCAGATAAGTGTCACGACGGCCACTTTACACACGTCCATCACAAACACGGTTAGGTGGAGAGCCGGCGCCGCAGATTTGGCGGGAGATCTTTAATTGGGAGAAGTGAATCCTCGTTCTTAACCCCCTCCATTTTCAAGCCTGTCAGAGAAACTGAATTGGCTGCTGGGGAACAAAGTGGATATTTTTCATCTGCAAATACGCTTCGCCCGAAGCTTTGTTTTTGGAGATAAACTTTGAACTAAGCCCAGCAATTTGAAGCGTAGCCTATATGCCACAAAAGGTTTCAATTAGAACCAGAAGGCGATGTTGAGATATACGGCGGGTCAAATTAAGTCTGTTTTTATCTACTATAGTAAAAATGGCAGAGACACTTAAATGTGAATTAAAGATAAAGCCGCATGGAGTACCTCAAGGACCCATATTAGGGCCACTGTCATGAAAAATATATATATATATATCTTGCTGCTGTCTCATTTGCAACATTCGCTTTGCCCTTTGACATCCAAACTTTTGTTTTAGAGAGAGAGGCGAGCTGTCGCCGGGGCTGTCTGCAGGTACAGGAACAGAGACGGCGAGGCGTGGCGAGACGCCGGCTCGCGGTCGCAGGACAAATATCGGCTCACGTTCACACCCACGGACAGTTTGAGCTCAGTAGGACTCCTGCACCCCCACCACGCCCAAGGTGCAAGGAACTGCACCCAGACTAGAAAGTTTAAGTACAGTCCGTTTACTATTTTATTGGGTGGATACATCTTCTCGCACTTCCGTAAAATCATTTCATCACAGTTGCAGAAATGTTTTTGCAGCTTACCAACATTTTTAAGAGCCAATGCTCCGTATCTACAACTAAAAGCAATTCAGTGGATTATCCGTTATGTTTAAAACTCAGTTGATAAATTAAGACAGATGGACAACTTCTTCAACACAAGAGTCATTTTCTGGAATGAAAATGCACATTTAATTGACTCTTCAATGTCTCAGAGAACAAGTGACTCAGTGTCTCTCAGAAAAAGGGCCTTAAATGTCCCTAATCGCCAACTAAGTCTGTCTGATTTGACTTTTTCCTCCCCACCTTCTCATTTTATAAGGTCTGTGCATTGGGTAAATTATTGGCATTTTAAATGTTTACAACCATCACATTTATATGTGTAACCTCTTATCCTATATATTTTGTATCTGGTTACTATATGATATATATATATATATATATATATATATATATATATATATACATGTGTGTGTATTTTTTAAAACAAATAAGTAACCCTCAGTTGCTCATCGGTACAGTTACTTATCTGTATGCTCAGTGTGGGTGGCACAGCAAATATTCTTTTCTCTCCCGGAGATTTAAAATAAACATGCATATAATATCCTTACGAAGAAAAACATCAGTAACAGCTGGAGCTTCGCCCAGAATGACAGACTGAGACCATCGGCTTGACTGTTGATATTTATTTCAATTATACAAAATCATCTCAGAATCGTCACACGAGTGGGAGTCCTCTATGGAATATTGCTTAAAAGAGGTAAATATTTTATCCAGTTACTCAGGGGTTTGTGTTTTGTTTTTTGTTTTTTTTTTTTGGCTGAAATAAAAGTAACCTCTCATTTTTGCAGCCCTTCGGCACGACGTCGACATCCGAAACACGCACGTGGGCACACTCACACACACACACCGTAGATCAATTTCACCTGCGACATATCTGCAAAAATAAAATCTTCTTCTCCAGTTTTTGTTACACAGTACAGATGGGGGGGGTCTGCGAGGGCTGAAGTGTTGGCATCAGGGAGACCTCCGAGGGTCAAAGGCACTTACAGAATCAGATTCATTCTAATTGGCTGAACGCATTAGTCTATTTTCTTATGAGCCGCTCCACGGAGGGGGGGGTTTATGAATATTTTTGTGTGAATTTCTGATGGAATTCCTTCACTTTCTCCAGAAGGATCTTCAGCTTGTCCGTCGGTGGCAAGATGGTCATTCTGGGAGGGTGAAGAGAGAAGCCGTTAATTGAAACCTGGGGACGGGGCTAGAAGAGGAGCGCGCGGCTGGTCTCTGCAGACGAGGGCTCCGTCGCTCATTTACTGACTTTGGTCATCGTCTTCCTGAGAGGACGAGGAGGTGAACGGGCGCCCGTTCGTCAGGCATCATTACACGAGCCGTGCGCGCCCTCTTAACCGATGGGCCGCGTCGCTCGCGAGCTCCGTAGCCGCTCGTGGCGAGCACAAATCACGAGCGCGCGGGCTCTGTTTGCCAACGCAATTTTCAGGTTTTTGGGGTGTGATCAAAACAATTCCACAGGTTCTGCAAATCCTGTTTGAAAAACGTGCACATAACGTCATGGCTTTAAAAAAAAGAAATAAAAAACGATGGGAATAATTAGAAAATGAATGAAAACAGCAATTAGCATTCTCTCAAAATGTGTTTGATTAGTCACCTGGCTCAATAAACAGACTGACTCTGAATCCATTTCCTAAGTGTCACAGTAACCCCCCCCGCACACAAACACACACATACACACACACACACACACAACACACACACACACACACACACACACACACACACTGCAAACATCTTGTGCTGCACAGAAGCAGCTGCGGATTTGTTCCCCTACACTGCAGCAAGACGGGCGAGGATCGCTCGCGATTCCGAGGGCACGGTCCAGCGTTTAACGGCGCAGTTTAAAGCACTGAAATTCAAAAGCGTGCGCGTGTGGTCACGTCGCGTCAGCACACGTCTGACAGCAAAGCGCAGCGGCGCTCGAGCAGAGCCAGAAGAGCAGGGGACGCGCTTTGATCAGGGGGCGTATCGGAAGTTTAAACTTGTGCTTCCTCTGTAAAAAAGCTCTTGTTGTGTTTCCTGCAGCACACGAGGTTGGAGAGCCGTTCGGCGTTACAGGAATAATCGATACGTGGATCGATGAGATCAGTGGGTCGGCGCAAGCCTGAGATGGAAAGACCTAATGTTGTGTACCTGAAATGGTAAGTTCCATCCCTCTGACCGAAGCCGCTTCCAGGGACCAGGCAGATCCCCGTCTCCTCCAGCAGCTTCATGCAGTAAAACATATCTGGCTGTTGGCCTTTGTCCTGTAGAGGAGAGAGGAGGAGAGAGGAGGAGAGGAGAGGAGAGGAGAGGGGAGGGGAGGTGAGGAGAGGAGAGGAGAGGAGAGGAGAGGAGAGGAGAGGGAGAGGAGAGGGAGAGGAGAGAGGAGGGAGGGGGGGGGGAGGGGAGGGAGAGGAGGGAGAGGAGAGAGGAAGGGGAGGGGAAGAGAGGAGAGGAGAGGAGAGGAGAGGAGAGGAGAGAGGAGGGAAGGGAGAGGAGAGGAGAGGAGAGGGAGGGAGGAGAGGAGAGGAGAGGAGAGAGGAAGGGAGGAGAGGAGAGGAGAGGAGAGGAGAGGGGGAGGTGAGGAGAGAGGAAGGGAGGAGAGGAGAGGAGAGGGGAGGTGAGGAGAGAGGAAGGGAGGAGAGGAGAGGAGGTGAGGAGAGAGGAGGAGAGGAGAGAGGAAGGGAGGAGAGGAGGTGAGGAGAGAGGAGGAGAGGAGAGGAGAGAGGAAGGGAGGAGAGGAGAGGGGAGGTGAGGAGAGAGGAAGGGAGGAGAGGAGAGGAGGTGAGGAGAGAGGAGGAGAGGAGAGGAGAGGAGAGGAGAGGAGAGGAGAGGAGAGGAGAGGAGAGAGGAAGGGAGGAGAGGAGAGGAGGTGAGGAGAGAGGAGGAGAGGAGAGAAGAGGAGAGGAGAGGGGAGGGGAGGGGAGAGAGGAGAGAGGAGGAGAGGGGAGTAGACGAAAAGAAAGGGGAGGAGAGGAAAGGAAAGGAGAGGAGAGGAAAGAGGAGGAGAGGAGCCGTTCAGATATTCTGAATAGAGGCTTTGTGAATTACCAGCACAGCCTTCAGACTAAATAAAGCATGCGTATGCTGCTCTTTAAGGAAAATTGGTTTCGATTCAAGAGATAAAGGATAAACATCTGAAAAGCTCTTTGAGTTAATAAATGCCCCTGCAACAATGGTATGGCCAGTTTTCACAGAAGCATTCTTTGCATAGACGTCCTTCAGAGGTTTTCAGGGCTCCGTTCAGGAAAGGATTAACGAACGAAAAGATAAAGTGGACAACCGAAGTGCAGGAACCTTAAATAGGCCCCACACAGCGGGTCCAGGGCGCTGAGGAACTGTCATCAGGGGCCTGAAGGGAGCGGAGCGCTGACACGGAGAACAGAGTCCAGTGGCTGCGGCGACGGCCGCTGAAGGGGGTGCCGCTGTTGCCGGACAGCGCGACAGCCAGCACAGTCGCCGGGATTGATGAGCTGTTGGTAGATTAGCTTTACCCTGACCTTATCTGCCGCGAGGCTAATCAGATTCTCGGCTCGGCTCATCCGCCCTCCCCGAAGTTCCGCCGGGGCGGTCAACCGCGGGACAGATTTTGAAACCGCAAGCTATTGGAAATCATTTGTTCCCTTCAGTGAACAGAGAGGGGGGGGCACTTAGCTGAAGCTTGTTTAACTGGTTAATCCAGAAAGGGGAAGACCATCAGGGGAAACAACACTTGCTCCAGGATGTGATCCGGGTTTAGGGGGATTCTTGGGACTAATAAAGATCGCCGTAATTTCTCCAAATTGAAAGTCCGCGGGGGGGGTGGGTGGAGTACTGACCGTGGCCTCTTTGATGGCCTTTTCTGGAATGCTTATGCAAGGGAAGGAGTACATGGCCCCCTGCACAGGATTGCAGCTGATGCCCTCCACCGTGTTGAGAACCTGCTCTGTGAGTTTGGCCTTCTCCGCTAAGACGCTCAAGGTGGATGTACGCTCCTGCAGCAGAAAAAAAAACAAGGGGGGGGGGCAGTTAGTTTAATGTTTTTAATTGGTCTACACCAGTGGTCCCCAACCTTTTCATCATCGCTTGTCAATGCTTGACAATTTTACCGCGGACCGGGGGGGTGGGGGTGTTACACATAGATTTCAAATCTAAATCTAAATCTGGGCCTTTTCCCCTTCGAAAAGAAACGTCTGTTTTTTACTCATTTTGATCGCCTTTGGCGCTCAAGTGACCGAGATGTAACCAAGAGAATCCACTCATTTTTCAAAATAAAAGATGGTTAAGACTCAGATAATAAATACATCGGAAGTTACATCATGTAAATATTCAATATTGGTAAGATCAGCCGACTATACAAGAGAATAATGAACTGAGAAAAGACAATAAGAAAATGATATAAAAGCATTAGGTTTCCATAGAGCTGTTCATTTGTCATAGAAAAGCATACATAAAGTGCATACCTTAATAAAGGTGTCGTATGAGGGCTCCCCCGGCTGGGGGGGGTTGACCACCAGGTCCATCAGAGCCTGCCCAGGGACAGGGGGGCACAGACGGACGGACACCAGCTTGGTCAGCTGCGCCTTCACCTCACTATCCATGTTGATGACCTCCATGTAGCCTCCACGGAAGCCACACCTGAGACAGGGAGACGCCGTCAGCACCAGCACGGGGGAGGGGGGGCACGCAAGGCCGCAGGGTCGGAGCTACTCACTCCCCCATGTAGCACTTGGAGGTGGAATGGAAGGAGGCCAGCTCCACCGTGTTGGAGTACTCCGGCCCCATCTCAAACAGGACCTTTTTAAAGGAGTGGAACTGGCAACCGTCGGCGTACACGTTGTCCTGGTACACCTGGGGGGGGGGACAGACAAGCGTCACAAGGCGACCGACAAAAGCAGGCGGAGCGAGCGACGGGGGGGGTGCAGAGGCGAGGCGGCACCTCGTCGGCCATGAGGAAAAGGCCCTCCTTGGCTGCAAATCGGATGACATCCTCGATGCACTGCCTGCTCTGGACCTGACCTGCCAACCAGAAGGAGCGAGGCTTGAGAAGGTTACCCAACGAGCAGGTGTGCTTATCTGCTGCCACCTCGTGGCCACTCTTCAGGCTACAGCACTCAGGTGAAGGACTGTTCAGAATCCCAGACGTCCACATGCAGCAGGGCGCTTTATCCTTTACTTTAGCTGTCACCTATCTCCATAGCAACTGTGCAAGTCTAGGTAACGCTGCTGCAGTCCCAGGTAAAGTAATTGAGGCCAGGGACTCTTTTTTTTTTTGGTCTGATCCTGTGAAATGACACAGGAGATCTGCACTGAATGATTAAGAAAAAAAATGCTGACAAATTGGAATTAGCTGGAGGGATCACATTTCTCCTTCAGCGCCTGGGTGATCTCACATTGCTGCAGGAGGAGGCAGATGAGAATAGAACCCCACCCCCCACTCCCCCACCCCACCCACCCGGCGAGACCAAAACAACCCTGAGACCAAACGACTTGATCGGGATCGGCAGACCGGTGGTTACCGGTGGGGTTTCCTGGGTTTATGATGCACAGGGCTCTGGGGTTGCAGTGCGTCCGGGCCTCGTCCAGGGCGCGCTGCAGCTCGCTGATGTCCAGACTCCAGCACTTGCCTTCATTCAGGTAATAGTTGACCTGCACCGCCCCCAGCTCGGCCAGAGCGGCCGAGTAGAGCGGATACTGGGGGATGGAGATCATGACGCCCGTACGGGTGGCGCCTTCGCCGCAGACGAGCAGCTTCAACATGGTCTGGAAGAGAATCACACGCATGATCACACTTTACATTTAATCCCAGATCCACTGAAAGGCTGCAATAATGAATTGCATATGTCAAATCTGATTATGATGCGACACAACGTCTTGATTATTTGAGGTCGTTTGTCTGGGGCCTTTTTTTTGTTTTTTCCCTCCCCCTTGTGTTTGTTTGTTTCATCCGAATCCATTTGACGCGTGGTTTCTGGTGTGACTGAAGGGTGAGGTGAGCCCTTCATCAAATCTGGCATCGAATTCGATCTTCGGGGACAGCTTAAGAGATGAATGACGCGATTAGTACCACAATGCCGTCGCTGGCTCCCGTGGTGAGGTAAATGTTGTCGGGGGCGCAGGGCACGCCGCCATCCCTTCGCTCAATGTAGCGCGCCACATCCTGACGCACGGAGTCGATGCCCTGACTGGCGCTGTAGGAGCCTGCGGGAGACAGCAGGATTTATTTTTTATTAAAAAAAAAAGAGATGGTTGGAGCTGGGATTGGAGACAAAGTGTACAAATGTCTCCAGGTCATCAGAAGGACTCTGGGGTTCCTGGGACGGTTACGGAAGATGGAACAGGGCCAACGCACCTAAACTGTTCCCCCCACAAGACTGAAGAATGCGACGAGCTCTACTTTTAGCGTCCTCTGGGAATGTCCTGTCGTTTAGCAGTTCAGGATACGAGCAGAGGGCCAGGACCTAGCAACAGAGAAGAGTACAGGAGCGCGTTTAGAGGGGTGTTGGTAAAGCACAGATTCTTGCACAAGAAAGGAAAAAAAAAAAAACTACTGACATTGACTTAGATAAAGAGGAAGAAGTGCCCTGGGACACTGAGAGGGAAGAGCTATATCTGGGGTTTGGGGGAGGCGTAGCAGCAGACCTGTCTGAAGAAAGTGATTGGCTGCTGTCCCATCGCATGTGCATCCCCGATGTTGGCCTTGATGACTTCAGCAAACGGCTTTTTCACTCCCTGTTGAGACAAAGTAAAACCCACAAACGTGTGTGTGAGCAAATTGAGAACTGATTGTTGATTAGTAAGAAATGACTAAAGTCCCCTGCGAGGTTTGGCGCCATCTAGCGGGGGAAGATTTGTCGACTACAATTTTCGATCCAGATTTGTTACTTTATGCATATTTAAAGAGTAGTAATTAAAACATTATACGTGTATATAGTATATTTATTTTATAATATTAATAATATTTTTAACATTTGTTAATTTTTAACAAAAATAAATTTGAGTAAATATCAGTACATGAGCTGATATTTAGATTTTTACAGCAACTCTGTCAATTAAAAAAACAGCCATAGGCATGATATCCTTATACCCAATAACAATCAAGACCATATATAATATTTAACCTTTGTTATACTCAATACAGCTATCCAGGTATGTTCTGCTTTTACTCGTACTTTCTCATCTTTCCACTCAAGCTATGAAGGAGTAAGAACAAAGGAGAGGAGCCAAGGGAAGGAATGGAGGATTCACAAATGCATAAATGATAGTCAGTATGAAACAGATTCCGATGCGCGGACAGTAAAACAGTAAAATGAAGAACTGCTATCAAGGATGGCATAAAGGCCTAATGAAGAAAGCCGTGCAGTCATTTAATTTAAGGTCATAAACACATCGCTCATGGCTTTATTGCAACGGTTCTCCCAGTGATTTATTGTGAAGGCTGCGTGTTCCTGCGATGGCTCGGGAGATAGTGTGTGCTAAGTTGGGAGCGAAGGTCAACCCTGGTCAAAAGTCCACGTCACCCAGCCACGACTAACCATCTGAAGCTCCTAGCTTTCACTTTAATCAATGAAATAACCACGCGTGTACCAGCGACGCACGACTGAACGGGGAAGGGAAAAGCTTCACAGAGGTCACCGCCTAAAGTTTGGTTGCCGACTGTTTCATAAGCGGCTGAGCACCCCTGACAGAGGCCAAACGGCGTCACGGCGTGCGCACGTACATGACCGTGCACGTGCGCTCGCTGCAAACACCAGATGTTGGGCTCAGCGGGCCACTGACGGCAGTATCGGGATACCAGGCCGACATTCTAGAGAAATCAAAACAGCACGTTTGTTTGATTTGTCAGGTCCGCTTCAGCTGTAATTGGTCACAGTCGGAGGCGTCGCTGGGGCTGGACCAATACCATTACACCAACGGGAGGGGGGGCATTAGCAGTGGGGTCAAAAGTTCCACACACACTAACCTCTGCTCCTGAG
Organism: Lagocephalus sceleratus; assembly: GCA_911728415.1. Classification (NCBI taxonomy): domain Eukaryota; kingdom Metazoa; phylum Chordata; class Actinopteri; order Tetraodontiformes; family Tetraodontidae; genus Lagocephalus; species Lagocephalus sceleratus. The sequence goes on along the minus strand of CAJVRN010000015.1, from coordinate 2,031,855 downwards.
AACCAATGGAGAAAAAAACTGTTTTGTCCTTCAGCTCTGATAAAAAAAAAGGGGAAAACAGCCCTGCAAACAATGATCGAGGCGGGACAGAAGGTGAAGCAGGAGCACTTTCACTACATTGAAAATAAATAAATAATAATAACCTCCTGAGACCTGAGCTCTTTTCTGATATACCTTCTTAACATGTCTTTGCTATTTAGGATTATTGGGACCTGATAAGTATAAAGACTGAGAATCCTATTTTAATAATATTTTGAAACAAGTGGTTTGTGGGGACAATGATGTCCACATACAGGGACAATCAATCTAAATGTGTAATAATATAATGTTTATGGGTCCATGTATGTGGACATTTGGCCCCGTACTAAGAAGAATTAGCTGTTATATGATAGGTGACCCAAAATCTAATGTCCACATATGTGGACACCAGGTCTTAGGAGGACAATAACAGTAGTACAAAATCCTAAAACTACAGGAGCGGATATCAGACGGTTCGGTCGAGCTGCAGACATGGCGTATATTGTACAGCGAAGGCCGGGTTTAGACACCTGCATCATCAGACAAACTGTGTGGAAAGAATCCACGCGCAGTTTGTCCTTGTGGCAACTCGTCCACTTCAGCGAGCTACTCATTAGCGCACACAAAGCCCTCTATAGAATAACGGCACGCTGTGCCAGGTTGCTGCCGTCTGGCTCACTCGTTCTGGCCGCGTTTTAGTGACAAGTGAAAGATAACGAATGGGGGGGGGGGGGCTTTAAAAGTGTTGTTTAATAAAGGCTGGTTCTGTGTGGTAAACAGAGAGCAAAGCTGCGATTAAAGAAAACAAAAAACAAAAAGCCGTTGGAAACTAGAGTAGAAAATCATCATGTGCCGTACGGCCGTGTTGATTTGATTCACAGTGAGAGTCTGAGCCTGACCTGTTTCCCAAAGAAACCCAACCCCGTCCGCACCGCTCTCTGAAAAGGAGGTGTTTGTAAAAGCAAACTGGAATGTGTTTGTGGTGGAAAAGCACCGATTCACTGTCCAGCGATGCTCAGCCGAGTGTAAGACGGGAGGACTGAACACGGCCTCTGTGCATCCATTCCAAACTCTGTGCCGCACCAGCGCTCTCCCGTGCACTCGGGGGGCGACCGCCAACCTCGCAAACATCCTCTGAAAACTTATGACTGCAGGGTTTCTGGCTACCAGCTTTTTAAAATCAGGGCCACTCGCACCAGTAATGGACTGAACACGTCAAAAAACCTTTAAAAACACATATAACAAAAGATATATGAAAGTTCATGCATATACTACATGACCAATAAGTACTTTATTGTATTAAAGCTTTAGTTTGTGCAATATTTTTTTAATGTGTTCCTATGAAGTGTCATAATTATTCCCTAAATTTGCTATGGTTTGTTCATTTGCATGATCTATGACTTTAAACTCGCCAGGCCGAGGTAACCATAACAATGTTCAAGCATGTAGAGCAGACCCACAGACCTAAAGGCCCGTAACCCAGCGGGGATTTCTGTCCCACCAGCTCCAGCCTGCTTTCAACTGGGATCCATTTAACTTTTTAAAAACTGGGTAGGACAGAAAACCTGGCTGGGTAGCGGACTGGGTCGATGATCCGCGATTTAGAGCACGTTACTGCATAAATATGGCGAGGGTGACCATTAAATATTCACAAGTAAAATCACACCATTCCTTACGAAAGTCTGTACAGTGTCATTTACTTTTTAAGGAATGTTGTGTAATATTTAACATACGCCTGTTATGCTTGCATATCAATATAGGAGTTTAACTATATCACAATATTCTTCCCACAAACCCCTCTAAAGTCCATCACCGTAAAAACAAGAGTTCTGATCATAAACTGCAGGAAAGTGTAGGTTTTGTCATCATAAATGACATTATTTCTGTTTGGAACGACCCTGATTTAGTTTGATACGTGGAGGGTTTGAACAAGGGAAAGGTTTTAAGTAGAAAACCAGCCAACCAGTCAGGGGTGAAGGGAACGCGGAGTAAAGCGTGACGTTCAATGGCGGATGGACGCCGGTTAAAGCAAACAAAGGTAAGGAGAAAAAAAAAAAAAAAAAAAAGAAAATCGATAATGCCACGGAGCCATCTGGTCAGAAAGGTCACTGTTGTCATTACGGCGCCCTCCGGATGAAAGAGCTCCGCTTTTCACCTGCGCAGGACCCTGTTTGAGAAACTCATCCGTCGCCAAGAAGAGGACAATTCTTTCACACCAGACTGGACAGGGTACACTGGGAGGCCATTGCCACATCGCCGAAAGACTGCAAGAGGAAGCGAGAGCGGCCGCGACAACAGGCGGGCCAGGCTGTGACTGTTTAAGGCCGCGGCCGGGAGGCCCGTGTAATTACCACCGGCCCACGACGCCTGACCCAGCGGACCCAACAGAACCAGCAGAACCAGCAGCCTCGGTCGCCACACCGCTACAAAGTGGGCAGAAGCGTGTGCGACAGTTTAGAAGTGACCTTGGTGCCACAAAGACAACACGCAGCCTCGAACGTCCTTGTGCCCTGCAGAGTGTGTGTGAACTTTGATAATAAAAAAAGGGTGTGTGTGAGTGTGCGTGTGGCAAGAGATACTTTGGGTTAATGCTTCGACGGCCTGAGAAGGCATTAGTGGAAGAGAGGGAAAATGCTGTGAGTGCAGAAATTACACTTTTTTTCATACTCAGCCAAACCGCAGACAGACAGAAGGCTTCACATAAAGTTAGTTTTGGGGGGGCTTTCCCAACTTTCTTAAAGATAAAACTGCAGTAATAAACGGGGAAATGGAGGCCTGTGGTATAACAGCACTGTAATGGGACTTGACAAAAGAGCTGAGAGTGTGAAGTGGTCCAAGGGTACCTGAGAGAGCTCCCTCTCCAGCTCCACAGCCCGCTGCACGATGGGCCCCCGCACGGCGTACTCCACCTTCTTCACCGTGGGGTTCATGGTCTCCAGGGTCAGCACCTTGGCCCTGGGCGAGACTCCGTTCTCGGTCATGTTCTCTCTGGGCAGCCGCGTCTCACTCACGCTGGATGAGTGTCTGGAGGACAGAGGAGAGGAGTTCAGTGAGCGGCCCCGAGGACCATCAGCGTCCAGCCGCGCTCCGCCGCCGCAGCCGAGGAACAGGTCGCTTCGCCGGCGGCCCAGGAGGCTGATGTTCCTGGGTGACAGCAGCTGCATCCGTGAAGCTGCCATGCTGCAGCCCGGGTTTCCTTCCCCCCACTGAGCCGGGGCGCTTCTTTCTTTCTTTTCTTTTTTTTGTTGGAGGAGCGTCTGCAGCTCAGACGCGCGCCGCTCCGCTCGGAAGGAGTGAAACTGAAGTTGTGCACGTAAACGCACCACGCTCCTAAAAATACGCCGCCTATGAGCGCGCAGAGGTTTGGACCACAGGAGGGGGGGGGGCCTCCAAGGTACCGTTCCTACAGCACCAGAACCGCTCGTTTCATTTCTTTTCAGGCTGACATTCGGGGCTCTTTTCCCCGTGTCGTCGTGGCGACACTCTCAACCCACCCCCTTCGTGTGACTTCACTCCCGACCGTTATCCCACCCACCTCCGCGGGCCCCCCCCACCTCCGTTTATCCCCTTTACGCACCGTCGGGGCGTCAATCAGGCTCGGTTCCTCCGGTTACGGAGCAGAAACGGCTCGGTTCGGCTGACGTGGCTCGCTGGGATGTGTCCGGCGGGGTCCAACTTTGCTTGGCCGCGCCACCTTTTGTTCCAGCTGCTCCATGCGCGCGGGGAGGAGACTTTTTCGGTGATCTAAAGGCTCGTTCCGAACGCTCCTCCTCTCTGGACTTGGGTTTCTTTGACGGTGGATCAATGGGAATTGAGAAAGCTTGCAAAAACAGGAGGGTGAAAAGGCTTAAAAACTGCAGCCCCCCCCAAAAAAAAAAAAAAAAAAAGCGAGAGATGGGCACAGATGTGAGAAGCGTTCACTTTGGGGGCACGTTTGTCTCGCTCCGGCCCTCCCGGGGTGTCCTGCCCCCTTGGCCTGCTGTGACCTCTCCCCGTTTATCTGTCACATATCTACAACGTACGCGTCTTTTAAAGAACGCCCGAGAGCGAAACGTGGAGCTTCCTGGACGGGGAAATGAAACCGGTGTCTGCAGCAACGTACTGGTAACCAAAGCCTCTCAGCTCATATCAACCAGTATCACAAATGCTGCGGTCCTCAAAGTCAGAGGTGAACAACCCCCCCCCCAAAAAAAAAAAAAAAACCCTCAATAAATCATGTTTGGCTGCAGCTGGTGAGAATGGCGCGTCTAACGACAAACATTCCTACATAACCTTCCCCGATTTGGAATTTTAATGCGAGAGATGAAGCGGCAATCGCGGGAGACAACACACATCCTGCCGGCGGAGGCGGAAACAAACGATTACGCAACAGTAATTACCCCTTTAATACACAGCGTCTCCTCCGGACCAATTAGCAGGTCGGCCCTTCTGACAGTGCGGACAGTCATTTTACGCCTCCGCGGTGATCGGTGAACGTTGAAAAAGAGCGGCTGATCCCGATTACAAGTGGGCCAAAGAAAGATGCATCTGGCACGACTGTGTGGGAGGACACGAGCTTTGGTCAAAAGCCGGTGGCGGTCACTATGTCGGAGAGAGTCTGGGAGGCCACGGCGTGCAGGGCAAAGGTGGGCACGGACAGCGGGGCGAGCAGGAACAGCTGGTGCTGCGGCGTCTGGAGGCCGAAGCTCTTGCACTCCTCCGTCACCAGGTAGCACCGCAGCGGGCTGTGGGAGAACCCGGGGGCGAAGTCCTGGCCGCCGCCCCCGCCCGGACCCCCGTCCTCCGGGGAGTCGTCCCGGGCGAAGTAGCGCGTCACGGCGAAGCAGTAGAAGAGCTTCAGGAGCTCCCAGCAGCGCGCCTTCGACGGCAGCGGGGGGTCGCGGGGGCGGAGGTCGGCGTGCGCCCTGGCGACGGATCGCCGCGTCTCCCGGTTGATGAGGAGCAGCGCCAGCACGTCGGGGCGCACGGGCACGGACGCCGGCATGCAGCGCTCCCCCACGGCCAGGCAGTCCCTCAGGGCCTCCGTCAGGGGGGTCCAGAAGGGGGCCGCCAGCCCGGCCTCGGCCCGGCGCAGAGAGGGAGTCGGGCCGCACAGGACGCAGGCGTCGGCCCCCGGGAGCAGCTGGAACCGGAGCAGGCGGTGGGCCACGTCGGGGCTGCCTCTGGGGAGGAACACCGGGTAGTCGCAGGAGGTGGTCCCCGAGCCCGCCGCGGAGCGGGCCAGGGCCGACAGCAGGACCACCTCCTGGGGCGCCAGGCGCCACCACTTCTCCGTGGCCGCCGCCACCCGCCCGTGCACCACGAGGCAGCCGAACTCGCTGTCCGCCGCCCGGGCGAACCCGTCGACGGCCTCCTGGAGCAGCCCGGGGTCGGGGGGCAGCAGGGCATCCACGCAGTGAGTCAGGCTGCCCAGGACCCCCTCCTGCCCGTCCTCCAGCAGCTGGTCGATGAGGCCGAAGCAGGATCGCAGGTCCCTCTTCAGCCTCTCCACGTTCCTGACGTGGACCAGCTCGTCCCGGCCCAGCACCAGGACCATGGAGCTCCACACGTTCTCCAGGAGGCGCTGCAGGCCCACCTCAGCGGCGCCCCCGCGGCTCACCGCGATCAGCATCACCGTGTCCTGGAAGACCCTCCACACCACCGTGCCCCCGCCCTGGGTGGAGCAGGACGACACCCGGACGCCCTGGCCGCCCCCGAACATGTGCACCCCGTTCAGGGAGCCGATGACGGAGAAGGGCGGCTGTCTGCTGGCGCCTCTGGTGAAAAGAGGGACCCCGCTGGCGGCCGTGAGGCAGATCACCTGGGTCGCCCCGTCCTGGAGCATCGTGCGGCTGGACGGGGCCGGGCCCGGGCTCGCCTCCGCGGGCACCCGGCGACGCTAGCGCGGATTCGGAGCCGGCGGGAGGGCAAAGGAGCTAACCCGCGTGCAGCGCGCGGGCGGGGCGGGCAGGTGAAAGAGCACAAAAGCGCCGCTCGGCGTCACTCACTCGTCCAACATGTCCGGTCGCGAACACGCGCGAGGCCCCGGCCGCGACAGCGCGCCAGGTTAGCGAAGGTGAGTTACCGTCGTTTCCACAGCAACGCTTTCCCGCGATGCGCCGGCGAGCCAGCCGCTTCGGCTCGGCTGATCGGGGGTCAGCTGGGCTGACCGAGCCCCGGTCTAACAGACGGCAAGCTGACGACGTCATCGCCGACCTGGGGTCAGCTGGGAATTCACGGTGGTCGAGACCGGCCTCTGTTCACTTCTCGCGAGAGTTGAGTTGGCTACTTTAAAAGAATCAAACAGGTCGAAATGTGAGTGGAAATAAAATTAAACATTAATGAAATAAAAAAATGAATTAAGGAAAATATGTGAAATAAAAGGAAATCAAAGTTTTTCCTTACAGCCAAGGAATGTAGTCATAATCAATCACAATCTACCTCGATTTTAACAATAGGAACCATAAAGTGCTAGAAATATTCTAAATTAGATACACTTGATGTGCATTTATTATACAAATGAGCAGCAGGTAAATGGATCAAGAAAAATATTTGCAACCATAATAGCTCCATGAGCAGGAGCAGAAAATTTAAATATTACTGGTAAATCAACTCTAATATTGTCCTCAAGTGTTTTGGGAGCTTTCTTTCCTTCAGATAAAACTGCATCTTCATTCTTTTCATGGTAGAGATGGTGGAGGAGGAATGGTCTGCCACTGGCCCTCCATAGTTTGTTCTGACTACAATCACAGGGGTAAAAATGGAGTGGAGTTATTTTATGATCTTTGTACACGATTGGTCTCTTGTACATAAGAACATCCAAGTCACCTCAACTCCTATTGGTTTCCATAAATCAGTGTCGGGTAGTTAAAAAGTCTATGTTGTTCCTTCTATTTCCAGGCAACTCTTTTGTGTGCACTACCTCTGAATTCCTGATTGATCAGTAACTCGTTATCGTCAGCATCAACAAAACCAATGACCTCAACAGATTATGGAGCCGAAGAATAACAACCGTCACCGGCGTGTTAGACAGTTAATTTTTTTTATTAATTAAATACAAAAAAGTCCAGAACAATGATGGCTAAATATAACATTAGAAAAGGCACAATTTTATTTTATTTTTTTTAGTTGAAAAACATACTGTGCCATTAAAAAATAAACTGGTCTCCTTTCGTCTACTGTGGCTGAAAATAGATGGTTCACGATATTCCAATGCGTCCTACGCTCGAGAGATCCCGTGGCAGTATAATGGCTTGGCATGAGAAGCAGTGTTGAGGTCAACTTTTCCCTGTAGCATCAACATGAAGGCCTGCAGAGGAAACAAGGAAGACGGGCGTTCAACCGGTCACTTGAACTGTCCGCGGAAGTCGGTGAAGGTCGACGCCGGGGTCGGGACACCGGCTTTGGGCGACGAGCTTCTGCTGCGGGAGTCTAGGGGTTGTTTTGTTGAGCCAGTAGAGGATGTGTGTGTGTGTGTGTGTGTGTGTGTGTGTGTGTGTGTGTGTGTGTGTGTGTGTGTGTGTGTGTGTGTGTATGTGTGTGTGTGTGTGTGTGTGTGTGTGTGTGTGTGTGTGTGTGTGTGTGTGTGTGTGTGTGTGTGTGTGTGTGTGTGTGTGTGTGTGTGTGTGTGTGTGTGTGTGTGTGTGTGTGTGTGCGTGCTGACCAGGAAGCACCGTGGATTCATAAGAAGGAGCAGACTTTCTGCGGCCTGAAGGGGTTGGTGCTGGAGGAGACGCCGGTCAGGAGCGGGTCCTGCAGGGCGTTCTGCATGCAGAACTGCTGGAGGTCGGCGGCCGCCTGGGACACCTGTGGATCACAACCACGGTCGTTTATCCCCTCGCAGCCCGTTTCTGAGGGGTTCTGACTCGGTTTCACTTCCGTTTGGACCCGCAGCTCAGGGCTGGTCGCCCCCCTCCGACCCCAGCTGTTTAAGACTTACCCCTCCCAAAAAAAAAAAAAACAACAGCTTTCCGTCCGAGCCGCCTAACAAACTTTAAATCCGCGGAGTTTTCCATGTTTGCTGCGTGTTTAAACACTTCCCCTTCTCCGTCAAACAACGCCCTCGTTAGCCCCGGGCTAGCTAGCCCCGTTAGCAGCGCGGAGTCCCTAAAAAAAAATTAAAAAGGCGGACGAATAAACGCCCCCCTCGGCTCACCTTCACCCGGTGTATGCTGGCCTCGAACCGCAGCTGCTGCACGACCTTCTTCATGACCACGATGTTGGAAGAACCCGACATTTTTGGGGTGTTTCTCTGCGCGCGGGGGGGCGAGAGCGGAGCGGAGGGAGGGTGTCGGGACCAGACAATAGCCCAGCGCCCGCTTCCGGATTCCGGACGGTGACGTCACAGTCGGGAGAGGGCGCTGCACCAGAGTCGAGGACGATCTCGTTTTTTGTTTTTTTTTTTTTAAAAAAAAGACCTTTATTAAGAGTTCCACATTCCATAGAAGACGTAAACATGTACATCAAGTGTAAACTAAAACTCTAGCAGACTCAGATGAAACCACTCTTGGGGTATTGCTCCACGTTCGTGAGTGCCCGTTTGATTACAAAGACGTTCTCAGAAACCATAAAGTGCTTCCTCGTTTGATGGGGTTTGGGGAACGAAATGTGCATTCTTTTTTTTTTCCCACAAAGTTTAAGTGTTTAGTGCTCATTGGTAGTGATTGAATTTGTTCGTGAATGTCTGTCGCCCACTGTGAAATCACACACACACACACACACACGAGGCTTCAAGTGAGTCTGTTCTCATCTTCATCCAGGGAGAAGATACTCAAGTCTTCACATCTAAGTCTATTTTTTGAGCTGAAACGAGCGTCTCCTCCTTCACTGATGCAGGATTCTTGCCAGCAGCCTCGATTCGAGTGCCTGGAGGAACTGAAATTCAAGAGAAACGCATAAATATAATAATTAGGAAAGCCAACAACTGGGTCTGACACTCTCTCGTGTGAAGAACACATCTCCCGTATGAGTGAATCCAACTTACAGTTTCACATCTTAAGATAACAACTAAAGTCCCGACAGCCTTACCTCCCGTCCGGCATCAGCCGGAGTGTTCGGTAAAGCTCGGTTGTGGATGGCACAGTCGTACACTGAGTGGGTTTAGGAGTGGAGAATGTAGCGTAGTTTGAAGATGTGGTCAGCTGAGCGTTTGTAGAAGACATTCTCATCTCCGGCTCGCTTCCTGAAACAGAGGACCAGTTATTCCGTTAAAAAACGGTCTTATTGGTAGGTCATGGTTACACCTCTCCACGTTCCCCTGGCTGAAAGACATAGACCCTTCACTGGTGGACGCCGACTTACTAATGGATAAGGCACTTTGTCCGTCAGATGAAGAGCATCTTCTGCGGTCTGTAAACGGAGTCATGTTCAGAAACTGGTTCTTCAGCCAAGCAGCTCGGTCCTCATGGAAGGCCTTTTTCTGTGGACCACAAAAGCAAACATTCAAGGCGCTCGCGTGCGATAAGAGGCGCAGACGAGGGTTGCGTACTTCTCTCCCCAGGCGGATGGCGGCCTCTGTGAAGTTCTTCCTCTCCCTCTCAAAGTTTCTCTTCTGCTCCTCGAAAAGCCTCCACTCCTCCTTGAGGCGCTCCTTCTCCTCCAGCGTGTAGCAATCGTGAAGGAAAGCCGCCGTCTCATCATCAAGGGACGAATTCAGTTGTTGCTGAACGGAAATCGATTTAAACCGTTTTAAACAGCTGGAGTTTGTAACAAGGGCTCGCTCATCCAAGTACAAGAAAAAAAAAGGAAAATCTGGAGCGCAGGCCTGGTTTATTTCTGACAATCACACCGACCTGGAGGAGCTGCTGCTGTGCCTGGATGAACTCTTTGCACTGCTGCACCTCACGCCTCATCTCTTCCATCTCGTCCTCGTGGGTCTCCCTCGGTATCACGTCTTTGCTGGCCTGCATCTGGTCCTGCGCTTGGGAGGCTTGGGGGAAAAAACAAACACGACGTTACTCATCCCTCTGCCCGCGTCTGGGGGCACGGGGCGCCGCCTGCGCGTACCTCGGCTGTCCAACTTCTCCACGTGGTTCCTCAGCTTCCTCCACTGCTGCCGGATGCTGTTGGTGAGCTGCTCGCGGGCGTGCTCGCACGACTGGTCCAGAGTGTCTCTGCTACAGTCGCCCTGCTTCTCCTCTCCGTCTGAGTCGACCTACGCAAAGCGGAGGGGCGATTCCACGCTTTAGATAACATCCAAGCCTTGAATGTACAACTTTAAAAATCCCCTTTTCCTTTAGTACGAAACAGAAAAATGAGTAAATACCTGCTCCTGACTGTCATCTGCGCTGGCTCCTCTGTTGGAGGCCTGGCGTGGACTCAGGATGTGAATCATATCCTTCTTCATCTGCTGGAGGACTTTCTTCAGCTCAGAATTCTCCAGCATCAAGGACCTCTGATTCGCCTCATAGTCGCTGAGCAAGGACTTGTACATCTCACCTTCGTGGCTGAAGAGAGGAATTCGCACTCTGATGAGAGCCCAGCTCCCAAAACCACCAGAGAGAAACGCCTTTATGTTACCTGGCTGTCACTTTTGCAGTTTTCCAGTGGCTTCGTTTTCCATCTGCACGCCCCAAACTGTTCAGTACATCAATAGCTAAATGAATAGAAACAGAACATCTCGATAAATATTTGATCCTGAAGTTTGCCTCAGAGGAACGGTACATGCTCGTCTACATTTACCCAGCTTCTTGTCCTTTCTGTCGATCAGTAACTGGCTCAGACGTTCCTTGAGCTTTGCAGCTTCCCTCTCTTTTCTTTTGGCATCGTGACTGTACTGGGTGGCCCGACCAGCAATGATGTTCTGGAGCTTCTGGACCTGTCCCAGAAGATTGAGAGAGATTTTATATATATATATACACAAATAAAACCCTTTGAATAGGTAATTATTACAAGACAAAGACGTACCTCATCTTTCTCTGTTTTTAGGCAGCTTTGCAAAGTCTTGATTTTGAGTTGTAGCTGTCTCTCTGTCTCGTGTAGTCCAAATTTCTCTCTTATGGACAACTCCAGCTGATCCTTGATGTGGTAAGAAATAAAAAGAGAGGTGGAGCTCTCAATAAAACAAAAAGTCTTCATAATATATTTTTAGTGAAATGTCTCCTTGTTTTACTTACACCTACAAATTTCTTAGTGAACATATATAACCTTGAATTTTTTGCAGCTATATTTAGATAACAGGGACATTTTAACATTCCAAGCATTTTTGAGAGATAACATGATGTTATTAAAATTTCATCAGTAAGAATGTAAACTCTGATTTCTCCCGTTTATTCGTTTTTCTACTTTATAGGAGGGAAAAGAAAAATGTCACAATGTCTATTTGTCGTCCTCTAGTGGTAAGCATTGGCTTTTAAGGCTTTAAAGGCTGCTGGTAGGCGCCCAGGTCCCAATGAACTCAAACATACCTTGAGTCTGGAATTGTTTGTCTGCATATGTTCCAAGGAGCTGGATTTCTTTAGATGTTCTTTCTCGAGCTCCTCTAAAGCGCACATGCTGCGACGGTGAATCTGGACCAGCTCGTACATGGCATTCAGAGCGGGCACCGTGTTCAGGCCGGGTGTCCCAGGTGAAGTGGCCCCGATACACGGAGAGGAGAGGCCCAGTGAGGAGAGCTCCTGTGAAGGAAAGCACAGAGATGATGACCTATAAAGAATTAACCCTGCTATGCACAAAAGACGAATAAGAATAATTTAACGCTTTTCATCACACAAATTCAAGCGCTGGTACACAAGCAAATTAAATAAAACAATACATAATCAGCATGCTTGCTTACCTGATTGATATATGTGATGCAGTGTGGAATATTGTCCTCTGTGCAAAAGGCACTAACGACACTGTAGGAGTTTGTGGACAGGGGCAAAGACGGGTATAGTGATGTGAAGTTGTTTGGTCTCCGGGGAGACATCGTGAGGTGTGATATGCTGGAAATCTCATAGTTTCCTGAAACGGTTAAAAGATAAGATGTGAGGACAACACGTCTTTTGTACGCTGCCTTTGAGAGGCTCGAAATAGACCGCTGCTCATAAATGAGAACAATAAAGTAGGTCAGCGCTCCTAAAATAAGCGTGGCGGTTGAGCCTTACCAATATTAAAAACACTTAATCCAACATTAGCAGAGACATTTACCCGTAGAGGCCCCATTTGGCACACTTGTCCACCACTCTCCCATATCACCAAAACATTGGGGCTCGAGGGCGTGAGATCATGAGGCGTCAACCCTGGAGCTGGATTAACAGTCAGGCTCCAGCTCGTCCCTGCAACCAAGCATCAAACCATGAGCGGCATAAAATAATCTGCGACTTCATCCACATGGGATTAAGAGTGATGCAGGGGGTCCAGGCTGGGGTTTAAAAAGGACCCCCTGCTGGATCACAGCGACCGCTTTGTCGAGTTTGTGGGACGAACCAAAGTACCAAAAGATTTGGACACACAGAAGGCACAAAAGTACTCGTTACTCGTGTGTAACGAGTACTTTTGTGCCTTCAGGACAACGTGATCCTGACAACACTTTGTCAGAAACAAGCTGGGGCTGACAGAACCCTCAAGATTTTCAAACTGTGGTTCTGTTTGTTTAGAATTTGATGTCGACACCCAAAGTCGTGCACATCTGGGGCTTTCACATCTGTCATGACTTATCCGAGAAAACCAGGACACGGTGGAGACACCCATCTACAGACACGTAACTAGATAGGTCAGGCGTGTTTGGGCTGAACTACCTTATCAGAAGCTGTACCGAGAATTGACAGACCTTATCCAAGTGAGCTTTAAAGCATGTTTTAAAGCGGCTAACGTTAGCAGGGCGGCTTCAGCCAAGGTTATATCTACATTTCTGCTCGAGTCTTAAGTGAATTATCACACAGAAGTCGTGGGTGTTAAGTTATCTCAGTGTGCCGGCCCGCTCCAGCCTCTGAAGGAGTAAATCCCCGACCCGGTGGTGATAAAAGTGAAGTTTGAGAGCCGTCGGCGGCTGGTTCCAAAGTCGGACAGCGGCTCCGGTAAACGCGCTCACCGGCGGCGAACGCAGGTAAACTCAGCCTCCGCGGCCCCGCAGGCCCACGCCACCCCGGCCAGAGCCTGTCCCCGCTTCTTCTCCTGGTCGATAAGCGCCCGTCGGCGTCTCGGCTGTCACCTTCGGCTCGTCCGGGACCACTAATGAACTAAAGTCGATGTCAGGTAGCGCCGGTTTTCAGCCCTGCGTCACGTGACGTCACAACGACGCCCGCCGTGATTGGACGCGCCGACGGCGACCGACGAGTGTCGGCGTCTCCTATTGGACGAGCCGCCTCTATTTAAATGAGGAAAGGCTGCTGTCAGGTGTCGCCCAGAGCCAGTGAGAGAGTTACCACAAAAGTCTGAATTATCGCCTCGAAACTAGATTAAAAAGTAATAAAAAACACACAAAAACCGCACGCTCACAACTTCGCATCCATTTTATTTCGTTATTTGATAGGTTTCACTCACAAAATGGATACATTCTCAATAAAATGTTACTGTAACGGGACATAGTAAGTATACGTCATGTATTAAGTTATTATTAAAATATTGATAAAATCGATTAAAAAACATTCAAGCACAGAATTTCATACTGTATAAAAGTGCAACACAAGAAAGTTTTTGATTTGACAGAATAGTTAGAGTCAGGGTATGTAGAAATAGTTAAGTATGTTCCAAGGCTCGTCAACCATTCATAAATGTAAATAACCACTCATAAATGTGAATAACCATCATCCAACCCAGCAGCATGAAGAGAGACCACAGGAAGCTGTGCCTTCATCCGTCTGGAACCTTCCAGAATCGGGCTGGTCGCTGCAGTCTGCCATGAAGGCCTGAAGCCGAGACACAGGCACCTTCTCCTGCTGGTGGTGCTAAAAACAAAAAGGATTCGTAGATGATTCGAAAACCCCAAAATGTCCACAGCGGGATCTAGTTTCCTTTCCAGAGTTTCTTTGGACCGACCTTGATGGTCTCGTAGGTGTCGGTGATGAGAGCGATGAAGAGGCTGAGCACCATGTAGATGAAGAGGGAGATGAAGGAGTAGAGGTAGAGCCTGCTGAAAAGCCACACCAGGTAACTCTTCCCTCTCAGCCTCAGGAAGGTGGCGTACATGTTATCGCCATTGATGAGCGAGAAGAGGCACTCCGTCACTTTGTCCAGGGTTCGAAACTGGAACGGAAAACGGAAAGACGCAAGGTCAATTCAGGTCAATTAGGACGGCCTGTGTTTTTTTCACCTTGTTGTGATGAGGCCCGAGGACGATCCAGCCACAGAAGGAGTATCCCAGGTAGATCTTGGCCGCGCAGCAGCAGAACCGGATCACGCTGGGGAACGCCGCCCTCAGGGTGAGGATCAAAACCTAGGGGAGACGGGGTTCAAACGGCGTCGGCCTGGGCCCGCGGGGCCGGGCCGAACCCGCCGCAGCGCTCTCACGTTGTACTTCTTGAAGAAGCCCAGGTAGCGGACCGCCCCGACCCAGACCAGCAGCGTCGACGACCCCAGCAGGATGCTGCACGCGTCGTAGTCCGTCAGGAGCTGCGGGGGGGTCACGGGGGTGAGACGGGAGGCTTGCTCGACCGCGGTCGCCGCGAGAAACACGCCCACCTTGGTCTGTATCCCGACCTTCAGGGCCGAGCCGGCGATGGTGAGCGCGTCGCTCACCACGATGAGAATGTACCAGCCGCTCACGAACTCCAAGCGCTCCGACCAGGTCACGACCTTGTGGAAGTAGGCGTGGAAGAATGCGCTGAACTCCTGCGCGAGGGGGAGAGGGACGCGCGCCAGTCACACCTGATCACCCGAAATTTGAAAAACGGACGCCCGAGTGCCTCCAAACTCATGTCACAGCGCCTCATGGGTAGATTTAAAGAGATCAATCACGCTGATTCCGAATCCGAGCATCCCTAACCAGTTATTCCTGACTCATCGAGTCGACTCCTCACGGACTCACAGACTGCAGCTGGAGGCCGGTGACCACGGATCTCACGCAGAGGACGAGGGAAGCGGAGCAGGCGAGGACGACGGCGGCGTCAAACAGCAGCAGCAGGTGGTCCATTTTATCGGCTGGGGGGGGGCACAGATCTCAGGTCAGCGCCCCGCCTTCTCCCCCGACCCCCCAAGAGGTTCCATTTCCCCCCCAACTCACAGTTGCCTTCCACGCTCCAGCCGCGGCATTCGTAGATGCTCACGTCGCTCTCCACGTCGACGGCGATCTTCCCGCTGTGGGCGCGGTTGTCAAAGACGATCTAAAGGGGGAGGGGGGGTCGTGAGAGGAGTGCGCACGTTGACCCCGGAGCTTCGGACACCGACCCTGATACGGAAGTCGTAGCAGTCGGGCAGCTCGTGGTGGCGGACAGTCTGCAGGTTGATGGTCTTCAGGGTGAGAGCGATGCTCACCGACAGCAGCCTGCACACACACACACACACACACACACACACACACACACACACACACACATATACATACACATACACACATTAGCAGCCCGGCCTTAACTACCTGTTGGGCTCCAGCTTTTCTTTGGTCACCTTCTGAAGTCCAAGGAGAGATTCCCGGGTGTGGGCGGGGCCTTGAGGGGCTGTATGGAAGTACAGTCTGAGGAGAGGAGGCAGCGGGATCACATCCCGTTCTCCGTGCTGACAACTTCCTCTTTCCACAGTTCCGCGTGAGGGCTGTTTTCCACCCGCCCTCCGTGACTACAGAGGGACAAACGAAGGGACGCGCCGGCGGCCCGCCTACCTTTATCGACGCGCGGATCGACGTCAAAGGTCGCGTTCCCTGGAAAGACGCTGCTCTTCCTGTAAAATTCCCGACACAGGGACAGAGGGGCCTGTCCCCCGTCCACCAGCCCGTACACCAGGTTACCCACCGTCAGGTTCTGGAGATCGACGTACTGAAAGGAAAGATCATGGTCATCGCTGTCTGAGGAGGTCGGCCGCGCTCCGGGGTGGATAACGAACCTTTTGGAAAACGAAGTAGACGTGATCGTACACGTCCGACTGGGTGTAGAGCGCGTAGCTTCCCGGGCGGTGGCCCCTGTACCCTTTCAGGAAGAGGTGGCGGAAGGTCTTCAGGCTGTCATCTCTGAAGGTGACCATCATCTCGTTGCTCAGGCCAAAGGAAACCAACTGAAGGGAAGACATGAGGGGGTGGGGGGGGGCAGACAGGGGTATTCCGGGTGTCCGGCGGGAGCGCCGCCGTCTGTATTCCGCTCCATACCTGCGCAGTGATGAGGGCGATTTTCAGTATCTGCAGCATCAGCTTCCAGGGCTTGCGGCGCCGGGCTTGGTACTTCTCACAGGGGTTCATGAAATAGTACTTGAGCCTCCGCCTGAAGTCTCCCACCGCCGCCGTCTCCGGGCCCCGCTCCTCCATGCTGCTCGCCGACCTGGCGGGGAATCGCGCGTGTTCATTTTGGAAAAAAAACGGCGGAGTGGGGCGGGAGGGAGATAAAAGAAGAAGAAAAAAAGAAAAAAAAAAAACGCTCCTCCAGGAGGCGAGAGGTCGGCCCATTCCAACCATTCTGATGTTTATCAAACTGGTTCTCCAGCATGCGCTCGCCGCTCATCCGGAAAAACGCTGCTCAAATCAACGCTCATGCCAAAAAATACCAATATAGAATCCTAAATTAAAGTTAACAAAAGGAGGGTTTGGAATAGCGCGGTCTAATTTGAACTCCCAACACAACGTAAGTGGAGGAAAACAAGTGTAAACAAGCAGGAATGAAGGACACTGAGGTGGAGGTGCTGATGTTATTTAATAAGTTCATCTCTGGAGATTACAGACAATAAAGTCACGCAGGGATCTCACAGTGTATAAATAGAAACATCCTGAGTTACCTTCGGCAGCAGCTCGCTACGGGGA
>CAJVRN010000015.1:1977500-2012500 GCA_911728415.1 Lagocephalus sceleratus | reverse complement strand
CATCATCCTCATCACCATCCTCATCATCATCCTCATCATCATCATCATCCTCATCATCATCCTCATTATCATCATCATCATCCTCATCACCATCCTCATCATCATCATCCTCATCACCATCCTCATCATCATCCTCATCATCATCATCATCCTCATCCTCATGATCATCATCATTATCCTCATCCTCATCATCCTCATCATCATCATCCTCATCATCCTCATCGTCGCCGCCGTCCCCTCTCACCTTTGAGCGAGTCCATCTTCTCGTTTTTGGCCTTCTGCACCTCGTCCGTTATTTTGGTGATGATGAAGTTTTGCGAGCGCATCTCCCTGATGGAGTCGGTCAGGGCGTCCAGGCCGCGCGGGTTCTCCGCCAGGATGTCCAGCAGCATGGCCGTCCTCTTGGTCTGCGTGGTCCGGCAGCCGATCTCCTCGGCGTCGTCCCGCGTCAGGATCCTGCGGGAGCGCAGGAAGTCCAGGTGGCGCTCCGCTCTGATCTTGTCGCACAGGTAGTGCCGCAGCCTGGTCAGGACCTGGAAGGATCAATCACAGGAAACCCGGCTCAGCTGGTTTGACCCGCAGACGCTCTCCCCTTCAGAATATAATCTGAACCAAGCAGCCTCAGGTGTGCGCCTACATTTCCCAGAATGCCGCGCATGGGCGGAGACAGTACAGTTGTTGGTTTAGACCGCTGGGTCCCAGATTAGGATCTGCATGGACACAGTAAAATGAAAGCCATAATCTCAATTAATCTTGAAAGATGATCCAGATTAAAAGTAGCGAAACCTCTCCCAGTGACTGGTACTGGTGCTTCAAATCATGAAGTTGGTTTCCAGTCCAGGCCCTCACAGGTTTAGGGAATATATCAGAATTATGAGTCCTGCGGTTCATGGAGAAGTTTGTCCCTACTGTGTAAACATGGTGCAGCCATGAGGGGGGTGGGGGTCATATTTATATCACCATACCAGTCCACGGTTAATGGGAACACACCAGTATGGTGCCAGTGTACAGCTCACATCTGTGTACAGTATCTTAGCTACAATAGCTTTGGGTGGTGGTCAATAATGGCCCCTAAACAGTCTTGATCAGATTAAACAGTCTTGATCAGATTAAACAGTCTTGATCAGATTAAACAGTCTTGATCAGATTAAACAGTCATGATCAGATTAATCAGTCTTGATCAGATTAAACAGTCTTGATCAGATCAAACAGTCTTGATCAGATTAAACAGTCTTGATCAGATCAAACAGTCATGATCAGATTAAACAGTCTTGAATTAAACAGTCATGATCAGATTAATCAGTCTTGATCAGATTAAACAGTCTTGATCAGATCAAACAGTCTTGATCAGATTAAACAGTCTTGATCAGATCAAACAGTCTTGATCAGATCAAACAGTCTTGATCAGATCATCTCAGGTGTCCCGGTGTTGGTCGCTGTCCTGGAGGTGGAGGTGTGTTGGGACGGGCCGGCCTCGTCCCATCGAAACCACCCGGGGACTCCCCGGAGGTCCGACCGCGGCGGGGCTCTCCGCAGGTCCCCGACGGTCTCCCCGGTCTAATCTAGCTTCCGGTCGCTCGTACTCACGTCTTTTTTAATCTCTGCCATCTCGTCTTCGGTGATCTGAGGAGGCTCCATGCCCGCCTCCAGCCGCACCGCCGAACCCAGGCGTTCCGGGACGCGACCGAAATGCGTCCAAACCGGTGGGAGCGATGGCCTCGGCCCCGGGGCGGCGGAGGCGACGCGGCTTTATCGGTTCTCTGTCGATAAAAGGTGTTGAATGAAGTCTTCTGGAGCCAAAAATCCCGGACTTCCTGATTCTGCCCAGATTTTACGTCAACAGTAGAGAAGTCGCGCAGAGGGGGGCACCTCCGCACCTCCACGCTTTACTGTTGCTGCTATTATTATTAGAGTTAACATCACCAGAGGATCGGGGCTCCTGGCTGGAGACGCCGAAGATTCCACATTTAGGAGAAGTTTGCTCGACTTTACGGCGTTCACGCGCGTTTAGACGTCAGAAAACGCAGTTTTGACGCGTTTGGTTTCACTTCCTGAGTGTAAAAAAAAAAAAAAAAAAAAAAAAATATTTAAATTCTAAATGTTTCCGAGACGGAGGATCAAAAGGTTAAAGTACGCCTTCAAAAAGGATTTCACGACTGAACTCTTTTTTTTTAAATGGTAGTACATATACATTAGACATTCACGGTAAGACATTATACAATTATATATACATTATAAACGAAGGAGAGCTTTTATCCCAATTTAAATCCGGTCTTGCGATGCAGAAAACGCACCCAATTTGCTGACCTAGATAAGAAGAAGTGAAACTGACGTGAAAAAATGTGTTATTCTTTTTTTCATTTCTTTTTTCAAGACACGTACGCGCAAATGCGAGCGTATTTTAACACAGCGTACTTTAATGTAAACACCACGTCAGAATAAAATGTAGGAATATGGACAAGAAATAAGATAATTCTCATGGAGTTAAATTGGGAAGTACACCTTCAGCAGTACACAAAGTATCCACTAGGTGGCAGCAGCAGTCGCATTAATACACTAATAAGCAGAGCGTGCACAAATATTTATTTATTTAAATATCTGATGCATAATTAGAATTGAAAGCTATGGGAGCTGAGAGGAATCTTAGAATTCTGCCTTTTAATTCAGAAAAAGGACAACAACCTGAATGAAAGCCACACTTTAAGTTGATCGTTGCATTAAAAGCCATTTTCAGATAGAAATGTTCCCCTGATCATCTTTTGTATCTATAAATATGTGCCGGTCTGCACCTGCAGTGATGTTGACCGTACAGTGATACTATCTGTTGGTGGTTTCAGCTTCGTCACCAGAAGGGAGTGTTGTCTTCGACAGCATAAAAACAGCAGTGCTCACTTTGACAGCGAATCAGAATCTGGACAAAAACCCCCTTTTTCAATACATTTAAGGAAAGGCAGCTGCAGAGAGGGTGGACTGGTGAACTGACTATTAATGAAGGTAAGAGCAGCAGAGGCATAATGAGGGTCACACAGCTGATTTTAACAGTTTATTGCCAATCTGAGAGTCTCGAACAGGTCAACAGGAACGGAACGACTCCTCACTTTGTGCTTGGGAGAAGCTTTTACCAGAGCTCATGTTGGAGGCGTTAGCACCATTAACACAGAAGTTCTGAACGCTGGTCTATTTAGAAACCGCTTGGGAATGCACAACAGTCTTAGTGTATCACCGTATATTAACAGCTTAAATGTGCGAAATCTGACCCAATGTGTCAGCTTATGTAATAAATACACACCTACAACATGCCCTGATCCAAAATGAACAATTTCCTTTAAACACACACCTTATTTTGGAACGTGTGATGATGTCCCCGCTTGCAGCCGATCGTCGAACACGGTTGTATAATAGTTTTTGAGGAAGTCTACGTAGTTCTGGACACTCTGCTTGTGGCTCTCAGATTGGTCCAGGCTCAGCTGCAGGTCCTTCAGACGCACTTCAAACTCTTTCTCGGCCTGCGGATTCAAACACAGCCCGCAGGGTTTCCCTGAATCAACGCGCCGTCAGCAGCATCGGTCAACCCCCACCCCACCTGGACGCTCCAAGAAGAGGTTACCATGTGCCTGCCCTGATGGAGGAGCCTGATTTCGTGATCCCGCTGGCTTTTCTGTGCTTCAAGCTCCAGGATTTGGGTCTGAAGGACCTCTTCTTTGGAGACAGCATGCTCTTTGACCTTGTTGACCTGGATAATTAGGAGGGGCTCGGTAACCTCTGCCTCAGGCTTAGCTGGTAGTTAGTGATGATGGCGTTAACACTGCACCTGCCGTTTGACATCTAATAAAGCTGATTCCAGCTGTCGGCTGAGGGCCTGGCACTCCGAGGACCGCTGCTCCAGCTGCCGATCGCTACGGCCGAGAGCTTCTTCCTGAGACGCGAGTTTCCGAACCAGCTCCAGGTTCTCTTGCCGCAGCCTCTCCATCTGCCTGCAGACGCGCACCCGGTTAAAGGTTCCCGTTTAGTCTGCGCACAGAAGATCGGGCACGCATGCAAAAGTGAAGCGAGAGGCTCACTCATGGAGAGAATCCACTTGGCCTTGCAACTGTAAGCTGGCCCTGTGCATGGCCTGTCTCATGTCCATCGACGAGCTTAGGAATTTTGTGTGACTCTCCATCTGATGGGGGAAATGGACAGGCGAAGATGACGCGCGTTAAACTGTGAGGCAGAAGAAGACACGTTTCACATCCCATGCAAATGTGCTCGCACTATTGTTTTGACTTATCCACAAACACCGTCTCTAAGAAGACTTAAACACAGCAGAAGCTCACACTTGGGCAAACCACAAACCACAAACACGCACACGCAAATGTACCGCAGGAGACGCGCAATCAAAGACCACAGCAGGACCAGGTGTGGCTATACTACCACCTAGCGGTCATATGCAGGTATTGACGCCGTGATGCGTTCAGGGACAACTGCAGCTCTTGGTGCACACCTTAGCCTGCAGCTGCCTAAAGGTCTCTGTCTTTTCTGAGCACTTCCTCTCAGAGCGTTGCAGGTTCTCCTGGCACTCATAAAGACTCTTCTCGGATGCTCTCAGTAACTCAGCGTAAGACTTGAGGCCCTGCAAGCAATCCTGAAGCTCCCGTCTCAGCTGGGCTCAGGTCGAGGACAGCAACGGACAAAACCGGGAAGGGGGGAGGTTGAAGATAAACAAACTATTAAGGAGTTATAACACCTCAACAGGGCTCTAAATGCTGATAGATGCGTTTGAGTTCCTTTAGACTGCATGTGCGTGGATCAAAGTTAAAACGAACAGGTACAAGCGATTGTTTGCTGGAAATTAACATCTGCAGTTATTAAACAGCTGCAGAAACACAGAGAGGAGTCTATGGACCAAGTCAACAATTCTTATATTTTACCAAAAAATGACATACAGGTATTATTAATCATGGTTTTAAACAAAAAGCCAAAGTACCTTCTGAACTTCGACATCTTTCTCGTTTTGGTCCAGCCTTGTCTCTCTTGAAAGACTCGCGTATTTTATCTTCAGATTATCCACCTCAGCTTGAAGCTCTGCAACCTGCGATAAAACGCGACAATGTAACCAAAAACTGCCGCGTTCCTCCCCGTATCTGGACGGGTCTAAGTACTCGTGCATTCGTTCAATAATCTCAAACGATCATTTCCGTTTCACTGTTGAGCTCTGACCTCCAATCTGCCAGAGTCGAGTTGAACCGACTAAAAGTGTCCTAAACTGAATCCAAATCCAATTTCTCACTCTCATATTGTATATTAAAAAACGCTGGGTCCATTTGTTCCTTAAATCCGGTGTTGTTGGTCCTTAAACTGTAGATAACCGACCTGATATTGGCTGGTTTCAGCTTGAAGTTTCTTCTCCTGAGACACGACCGTCTCCTCCACCAGTGCAGACTCACAGTCGGCCAGCTGCTGCTCCAACCTACTGACGGCTGCCTGCAATGGCAAGAACAACGGGCTGTTCGGGCCAAATGTACATCTGCACGAGATGCACATCTTCTCCAAGGCACCCCCCCCCCCCGATGCTGGACACCGTCCGGTCACGTCTACCTCCAGCGCTGCATTGCTGGAGCTGAGCTCTCCGTTTTCAGCGGTGAGCTTCCTGACGCGTTCGACCAGAGCTTCCGCGGCTGAGACGTGCTCCTCCTTCTCCCTCTGCAGTCTGGCTGTCAACTCTGAAACCTCGCTTCAAAACAAAACAAAATCCTTTGGCGTCAACTCCCACCGTCACACTCGCGGTTTTCTGCGAAAAAAAAGGGCCGGGCGACGAACCTCTTCAACGAGTCCACGCGGGCGAGGACTTTCTCCGTCTCGTTCCTCAGCTCCCATTTGTTGCGTCTCCTGGAATCCAGTTCTAACCGGGCACTGGTTAGTTGAAGGTCCTGAAAGTGGACGAACGGTGTCAGAAGTGAAGAACGTTTACGTGGACGTCGCCGATCATCACACCTTGTCTTTCAGTTCATCGTAGCATTTCTCGATGGCAGCCTCAAACCTCTCGGCCCTCAGCTTCTGTGCTTTGCAAGCCTTCCTCAGAGATTCCTTGTCTTTCTCCGCCTTCTTCCTCAAGGCCGACACGTGGTGGTTTAAACCCTCGATCTCCATCCTTTGCTCGGTCAGGGCTCTCTCCATCGTCTGGAAAAGACAGGGTGCATTCCGCCATCGCGCGTTCCCTGCGACGCGTGCGCGCCCGGCGACCCGTTCGAGTACCCGCAGCTGGACGCTCAAGCGGTTGTTCTCGGCCTCCTTGTTCCTCAGCTGCCCCTGCAGGTGAGCGCGGGTCCCGTCCACGGACCTGGTCAAGTTCAGAGCGCTCTTGGTTCTCTCCTGTGGAAAGCAACAACACGCAAACGCTTCCACATGGGGTCGACGGTGGCGGGATTCTGACGACGAAACCTTCTGCCGCCGCGTACTTGCTCCTCTCTCCGCAGCTCCGCCAGCTCCTCCACTTTCCTCTCCGCCGCGGTCACATCTTTCCTTAAAGACTTTAGGAGGAACAATAACAGCAATAAATGCTTTGACCCCGAAAAAGTTAAAGTTCACCTTTGCATCAGCGTGCCCCCTCACCTCATTTATACCCTCAACTTCTGTTATTTTATTCTTTAAGGTGTTGATTCGATGGTTTGTTTGAATTCTATCGGCCTGCGTGTGAGATACGAAAAGCAACAGCATCCAAGTATATTCACACATGTAACCGTTTTGTTGATGTGAATTCCAGCTGCTTCCACCGGGGCGTGGCGGAGGAGAACCAACCTCTGAATCCTGCAGCTGCTTCAGCTTCTGACGGACGGATTTATTTGTCCGTTTAAAATCCTCCAGCTTTTCCAGCAGGAGTCCTCTCTGCCTCGCCAGCCTCCTTTTATCGGCGGCTGCCGGCCGGGAATCCTTCGTGGCGGGAGAAAAGCGGACGGTTTAATTCAGGCAGGTGGCTCCGGGTTCCGACGAGTGAAGGTAGGCGATTTGAAATGGATAATACACCTACATCAAACTCATCTTCCATGGCATCTTTGAAAGACACAAGCTGGATGGCAGCAGCGTTGGCAGCGACCTCCGCGTCCGTCAGGACTTTCAGGAACGAGCTTTTGAAGAGCGAAGAGCGCACGGGTGCAAGTGAATACATTAGCAAACACCTTTAAATCAGCCAGCCTCGCATCACATGTGCACGTTGAGCCTCGGGCCATCGTGCACATGTAGTGCGAGAGCCATTTGGGCTGGTGTTGAATAATTGATGCTTGGGTATGTTTTTTAGGCCCCCCAACCCCTCGGGGGGAGTGGTGGCATTTGGGAAAGGTCAAAGGCCATATAATGAAGCCGTGAATGGACTCAGGGGCTGTTGGTGGAGGAGAGGCAGATATGACTGGACTAAAAGGAATAGAAACACACAACAGGAGCACGCGAACATGCTTGTTTGATGTGGTGGTGTACGAAAGGGACATCACGCATAGGGTGTGCATGTACTGGCGCATACCTGGTGCTGTTGGTGTCCTGCGGGGGGTGTGCGGGCTGCAGCAGGTCCTGGGGTCTCTCTGGTCCGGAGCACACAGCAGGTCGCTGCACCTCAGGCTGCCATCCTCCCTGGACGAGCCGGGGGGCTCAGCACCCTCAGACATCACCCTCTGCTTCTGCACGGGCAACACACCGCGGCAGCCACTGGAAAAACATGCACAAGGAGGGCTTGAAGGAGCAGGGTCGAGGTAGTTTGTGGTAGTTTGTGGTAGATTCGGTAGTCATGGTTGCCATGGAAGCCCAGCCCCGCAGCAGCGGACGCCAATACACAGTGGCCGAGCGTTAGGATGTAGGCTACGGCGTTTACATTAGCTCGTTAACGACTTAAAAGCCAAGTCGCTGAGTCTGTGGTCATCGATCAGCAGGTTTAAAAGACTGTCAATGAAAGAACCGAGCTCCACTTACATCTGTGTCAGCCGCCGCTGACGCTGTTAGCGGTGTGGAGCCACGCCCCTTGCTTAAAAAAGTCGATCCTGATTGGTTACAAGAGTCCCCGTGTCGGGCCCCTAAACGGCACAAGCTTATATCACGGCTTCTGATTTGCTCCTTGAGAGCGTGGTGGGCGGGACTAAGTTTGAGTAAAGGCACAGGTGGCCAATCAGCGAGCGCCTGAAAACCATGGCAACGAGAAGGAAGGGAAGCCTCCTGTGGCGTCTGATTTAACTCAGACTCGGCTTCAAAGTTCACTTTTTATAGATTTTATTAATCAAACGTCGGCTTGAAGGAGACCCCCGGTGCCACATGCTGAACAGTCGGGTGTTGTGTTGTTGTCGGGGCATCTTGGACGGAGGTTAGCTCGGCTGCTAGCTACCGCTGAACCACTGGAAATGTTCACAGCGAAAATCCTCTTTGTGGGACCCAGCGAGGTAATCAACCTTCACAGAACACCTCGAAAACGCTTTAAATAAGACGGGGAAAGGGGCTCAGAGAAGGGATGACTGATTGTGAAACGAACACCCGCAGTTTGCTGTTTTGACGTGTCCAAATCCTGAGACAGAAAAACAGAGTTAGGCAGGAATGAAGGGGCGATGGAGGCTGTAAATAAGACTATGAGTCAACATCTTCCTTTACACCAATGAAGGGGTGATGGAGGCTGTAAATAAGACTATGAGTCAACATCTTCCTTTACACCAATGAAGGGGTGATGGAGGCTGTAAATAAGACTATGAGTCAACATCTTCCTTTACACCAATGAAGGGGTGATGGAGGCTGTAAATAAGACTATGAGTCAACATCTTCCTTTACACCAATGAAGGGGCGATGGAGGCTGTAAATAAGACTATGAGTCAACATCTTCCTTTACACCAATGAAGGGGCGATGGAGGCTGTAAATAAGACTATGAGTCAACATCTTCCTTTACACCAATGAAGGGGTGATGGAGGCTGTAAATAAGACTATGAGTCAACATCTTCCTTTACACCAATGAAGGGGAGATGGAGGCTGTAAATAAGACTATGAGTCAACATCTTCCTTTACACCAATGAAGGGGCGATGGAGGCTGTAAATAAGACTATGAGTCAACATCTTCCTTTACACCAATGAAGGGGTGATGGAGGCTGTAAATAAGACTATGAGTCAACATCTTCCTTTACACCAATGAAGGGGTGATGGAGGCTGTAAATAAGACTATGAGTCAACATCTTCCTTTACACCAATGAAGGGGTGATGGAGGCTGTAAATAAGACTATGAGTCAACATCTTCCTTTACACCAATGAAGGGGTGATGGAGGCTGTAAATAAGACTATGAGTCAACATCTTCCTTTACACCAATGAAGGGGCGATGGAGGCTGTAAATAAGACTATGAGTCAACATCTTCCTTTACACCAATGAAGGGGTGATGGAGGCTGTAAATAAGACTATGAGTCAACATCTTCCTTTACACCAATGAAGGGGTGATGGAGGCTGTAAATAAGACTATGAGTCAACATCTTCCTTTACACCAATGAAGGGGTGATGGAGGCTGTAAATAAGACTATGAGTCAACATCTTCCTTTACACCAATGAAGGGGTGATGGAGGCTGTAAATAAGACTATGAGTCAACATCTTCCTTTACACCAATGAAGGGGCGATGGAGGCTGTAAATAAGACTATGAGTCAACATCTTCCTTTACACCAATGAAGGGCGATGGAGGCTGTAAATAAGACTATGAGTCAACATCTTCCTTTACACCAATGAAGGGGTGATGGAGGCTGTAAATAAGACTATGAGTCAACATCTTCCTTTACACCAATGAAGGGGTGATGGAGGCTGTAAATAAGACTATGAGTCAACATCTTCCTTTACACCAATGAAGGGGCGATGGAGGCTGTAAATAAGACTATGAGTCAACATCTTCCTTTACACCAATGAAGGGGTGATGGAGGCTGTAAATAAGACTATGAGTCAACATCTTCCTTTACACCAATGAAGGGGTGATGGAGGCTGTAAATAAGACTATGAGTCAACATCTTCCTTTACACCAATGAAGGGGTGATGGAGGCTGTAAATAAGACTATGAGTCAACATCTTCCTTTACACCAATGAAGGGGTGATGGAGGCTGTAAATAAGACTATGAGTCAACATCTTCCTTTACACCAATGAAGGGGCGATGGAGGCTGTAAATAAGACTATGAGTCAACATCTTCCTTTACACCAATGAAGGGGTGATGGAGGCTGTAAATAAGACTATGAGTCAACATCTTCCTTTACACCAATGAAGGGGTGATGGAGGCTGTAAATAAGACTATGAGTCAACATCTTCCTTTACACCAATGAAGGGGCGATGGAGGCTGTAAATAAGACTATGAGTCAACATCTTCCTTTACACCAATGAAGGGGTGATGGAGGCTGTAAATAAGACTATGAGTCAACATCTTCCTTTACACCAATGAAGGGGTGATGGAGGCTGTAAATAAGACTATGAGTCAACATCTTCCTTTACACCAATGAAGGGGTGATGGAGGCTGTAAATAAGACTATGAGTCAACATCTTCCTTTACACCAATGAAGGGGCGATGGAGGCTGTAAATAAGACTATGAGTCAACATCTTCCTTTACACCAATGAAGGGGCGATGGAGGCTGTAAATAAGACTATGAGTCAACATCTTCCTTTACACCAATGAAGGGGCGATGGAGGCTGTAAATAAGACTATGAGTCAACATCTTCCTTTACACCAACTCACTAATTATCTGTCGGTTTTACAGAGTGGAAAAACAGTTCTGGCGAATTTCCTGTCCGACACGACGGACAGTGTTGGAGGTGAATACAGACGGACCAAAGGAGTGAGGTGAGCTCATGAAGGTCTGACCTGGACCTGGACCTGGTCTGACCTGGACCTGGTCTGACCTGGACCTGGTCTGACCTGGGCCTGGTCTGACCTGGACCTGGACCTGGTCCGACCTGGACCTGGTCCGACCTGGACCTGGACCTGGTCTGACCTGGACCTGGTCTGACTTGGACCTGGTCTGACTTGGACCTGGTCTGACTTGGACCTGGTCCGACCTGGACCTGGTCTGACCTGGACCTGGTCTGGGATGAGATAACCACAGATACCAGAGACAATCCTGCCTGACGTGTTCTCTTTGGTCCAGAATCCTGGAGTTTGAAGCCCAGGCCGAAGGCAGCAGGACAACGTGTGGGGTGGAACTTTGGGACTGTTCTGGAGATTTTAAGTAAAAATATAATGAATGTGATCAGAAAAAGCCCTTGAATGAAGGGCCTTTACCATCTACCTGGGGGGTCATCATCTCTTTCTCTGTCTAGGTTTGAGTCGTGCTGGCCTGCAATAATGAAGGACTCCTGTGGCGTCGTCATCGTTTTCAATCCCCACGTCAAAAGTCACCTCAAAGAGATCGAGACGTGGCACTCCGTGTTCGTCTCGTCCCAGAGCTTACAGGAGAGCCAGTGTCTGCTCATCGCTCACCAGAAGCCCGGCGGGGAAGAGGAGAAGGGGAGGCCGCAGTTAGGTACTGGCGCCGCCGGGCCCGCTCTGATGGGGAGACGTACGGGCTAACGCGAGCGTTCTCGCCCCGCAGCCTCCTACCTGAACAAACTGCAGCTTCTTCACTCCAACCTGGAGGAGGAACCCGAGCTCGTGCGACAAGGATTCCTCAGGTACCTGGGCAGCGTGGTGAAGGCCCTGTCGGAGAGTCGGGAGCGAGAGGAGATGTCCATTATCACGTAGCGAGCATCACAGCGCTCACCAGCATCATGAAATCAGCTGCAAATGCCTTCAAGGAGAAAGAATCAGGATCGATCGAACTGTCTAATAAATGTAACGATGCAGGAACTCGTCCAACATGTTTTTATTTGAATGATGGCAGCCTGGTTCAGAAATGTCAACATGGAGAACACGTAGTCATCGTGCCCGAGGTAGAACCACACCAGCAGCTCGGTGGCCACCAGGCCGTTCCTCAGGGCGTCCCGAAGAGACGGAGAACGTCTCGGGCGTCGTGGAACCACCCTCGACCGCTCCGTGTACGTTCACGTAGAAGTCAAACGTAACGCGGCGCAGCAGCGCTTCTCAGCCGGCCCCCACCTCCGCGGGGGGTTGAACACGGAACACCACAGGCCCCTTCAGCGGCTGATGCGCAGGAACATCTGGCCGAGCTGCAGACGAACCCCCCCTCAACCCCCCTTAACCCCCCCCAACCCCCCTAACCGGACAGCCTCTCCCCGTCCCTGTCCCCGTCCCTGCGGGGGTCCCTGCGGGGGTCACC
The DNA here is from genome assembly GCA_911728415.1 of Lagocephalus sceleratus. Taxonomy (NCBI): domain Eukaryota; kingdom Metazoa; phylum Chordata; class Actinopteri; order Tetraodontiformes; family Tetraodontidae; genus Lagocephalus; species Lagocephalus sceleratus. The sequence continues at coordinate 2,000,265 of CAJVRN010000015.1, read as the reverse complement.
TGTCCACCGAGGTCACCGATCACCCGCTCCTTGCGGCTCCTGACGGCTGATCAGCTGACGGCCGTCGACGCTCCCGGGGTCACGAGCTGTTGGTCCACGAGGTCGCAGGGACGGGACCGGCTGGGGGTCCACCCTCGACCGGTCCTCCGGCCGTGGGACACTTTGTGGGGGGGGTGACTCCAAAAGTGCGTCCCCTCGCTGTCGTCGCTAAAGTCATTAAATTCGTGGTCATTAAAGTAACACGACGAGTTTCCTGTCACGCGGCAAGAGTGTGTGTTGTCCCGACACCTGTGGTGGTTTTGTTGTGGGCTTGAGGAAACACCTTGAGCCGTCACACACACCTTGAGCCGTCACACACACTCGGGTCGAGTGTGTGTGTCGAGTGTGTGTGACACACCCCGGGACAGCGTTACGAGCGGGGAACGGAGCCGCGGGGGGGCTCTTCCTCTCGCTTCCTTGGATTCACACGCGTCTGGACCTCATCTAGACCTGTGTGTGTGTGTGTGTGTGTGTGTGTGTGTGTGTGTGTGTGTGTGTGTGTGTGTGTGTGCGTGTGTGTGTGTGTGGGGGGGGGGCTTGGGGCTCCCGGCTGGAGCTGCAGCGGCTGCAGCGAGAGAGACGGTGACTGCGGCATCCAGGCCGGAAGCAGTCGGTCCCCCTCGGCAAAATAAGAGCACGGGACCTTGTGGGGGGTGGGGGGTGCTAACAGCGGCGTGGCCGTGAGGCGGCGCTTTTCCTCCGCTTTTACGAGACACCGGGGACGGGGGCCGGCTCTGGCTGCTCTTACTGGGCGTGATGGCACTTTAAATTCATGTGCGGCGTCCTCGGTTCTGAGTTGGAGCGGTCTAGTCAGCACCCTGTACTTTAAACGAGGCAGCGGCCTCACCCTCGTCCCTCCTCCGGCGCCGCAGGAGCCGCGCAGCAGCTCCGCGTCGGGCCGGACCGAACCCCGGCGGAATCGCCGGAGCTTTTATTTTGAACGTCCGGGCGGAAGCGGCGGGCCCGCCGGCGGCCGCAGTGACGTCGCGGGTCGGTTCCTCCGAGAGGTTCGAGGTCCGGGGAGGGAGCCTCCAGCGCCGCTCCGCCACAGCCCGCCGGCCCGTCCGATTGTCGTGTGAGCGGGGGTCGGGCTCGGGAGGGGGGGGCAGCAGCCGCGGGCGGCGCGAGCCGACGCGGGGGGGTCGTAAAAATAGCTTTAAAGGCGATTAGCGGTGACGGACGCGGCTGCGCGGCGCTGCGCGTAAAGATGAGGATTCCAGCGGTGAGTACCAGCCAGACGCCCCCGTGCCCCCCCCCCAAGCCTTCTGGCTTCCCCCAGGTCCCGCGGGGCCGGAGCCTTGGCCCGACCCGCCATGGCGGCGGCGGGTCCCGGTCCAGATCGCGGTTCGGCTCCGCGTCCGCGATGGTTACGCAACGCGTCGACGCTCCTGCAACCTGCGGGTTCGTGCGGTTGTGTTTGTTCTGGTGACGGCGGGGCCCGCGGCCGCGCACACCCCCAGTTTTTGGGGGGGTCGTCGCCCCCCCCCCATAGCCGCGGTCCACCGACACCAGGCTGGGGAGAGTCCGGCACCGAGGGCGCGACGACCCCCGGGACGCGCGGCCGTCCATCCTCCACACGGCTGCTGGTGTGTGTGTGTGTGTGTGTGTGTGTGTGTGTGAGAGTGTGTGTGTGTGTGTGTGTGTGGGGGGTGTTCTAAAGTTATTTGGGGCCTCTGGTGCGCCGTAAACACAGCCCCCCCCCCCGGGCCAATGGAGGTGCCCGGTAAACTAACTTGGACCCGCTGGGTTCACCGTCGAGGGTCGGCTCCCGTCGCTTTGGTCTCCTCACGGGGGGGGGGGGGCTTTGTTTGGTCCTGGTTGCGTAATTGGAGCGGATTGTCATCTGTCTGCGTCGTTCTCGTCTACCTCGACACCTGATCCCTGCCCCCCCCCTCACCCCCTGGAAGTGCAGCCCTGGAGAGCCTGGGCCAAACACCCCCCAGTCAGCCCCCGTGGGGGGGGGTGTCCCGCCACAAGGACGCTTGTCACATCTTAGAAAAGCGCCTTTCCTCTGGATGTGGTGGAGTGGGAATGTGGGCGCCAGTGTCCCCCAGTCTCTCCTAGTGTCTCTTGGTGTGTCCTGGTGTCTCCCGGTGTGTCCCGGTGTCTCCTGGTGTCTCTCGGTGTCTCTTGGTGTCTCTTGGTGTCTCCTGGTGTCTCCTGGTGTCTTCCGTTGTCTCCTGGTGTGTCCTGGTGTCCCCAGTCTCTTGGTGTGTCCTGGTGTCTCCTGGTGTGTCCTGGTGTCTCCTGGTGTCTCTTGGTGTCTCTTGGTGTCTCCTGGTGTCTCGTGTCTCCTGGTGTCTCCTGGTGTCTTCCGGTGTCTCCTGGTGTGTCCTGGTGTCTCCTGGTGTCTCCTGGTGTCTCCTGGTGTCTCCTGGTGTGTCCTGGTGTCTCCCGGTGTCTCCCAGTGTCTCCTGAAACTTCTGGTGTCATTGGGGGATCGATCAGCAGATTCCTTCATGGATCATGGTCTTCCTGAGGACAGTGCAACAGTTGGCTGTATTTTCCTCCTTGTGATGGTTAACTGAGCATCAAAACATAAGAGTGTGTGTGTGTGTTTTGCGTGTGTGTGTGTGTGTGAGGCGTACGTCATAATAGATGCTGACACTCGCAGTGATGTGGAGTCTCTGTTCTCCCGTAACTCTCAAGAGGTTTCACTTTTCATCTCTTCTTGCGTAATAGGTTTTTATTTTGAAGGGGAAACCTGTGGAATGTGTTTGCTTCGGTCCGGACCTCCCCGTCGGGGCGTGCGCTCGGCGTCGCCCAGCGATGTGTCACAATGAGGGTGATGTCAGTCCATTCTTCAGGAGAGCCGGAGAGGAAGTGGTCGTTCCTGAGCGGAGGCCGCCTGAGGCTCCCGGGCGGCGGCGGTCAGATCCGTCGCAAAGAGGATCTGGCTCGGCGTCGGTCGGAATGTACGATTTAAAACAAACACCGGTTGACTAACGTCTGGTCTGGGCTCGGGGCACGTGCGCGCTGGCGATGCGTCAGAGGTTGCGCAATCCTTCGTCCCGCCTGGAAACGGCAACAAGAAAACAAGAGACCTTCCAGGTCAGGGTCTCGTCCTTCCTCCCGCCTCCACGCTAACGCCCGTCACCCACTTGGGATCGGGCTTCAAAACTTTGTTTCGACCCGTAAATCCCCCGGAAAAGAACGACTCGCCGCGACGATCCTGGAGTCGATGCTGCGTTGGTGACGGTCGAGAGTGTATCCGACCGGCGAAACCAGTCGTTCCGACTGGAGCCCCAGCACCACGTCAACAACTTCTGGGACGCCACCGGCCGGACGCCGGTCGCGCGCGGCTTGTCGTAAAGGATGTGCGAGATCGTTTCCTTTGTGTCCTGAAGTCACTCTGACTGATGCGCTCCTTCGTGCGTAAACATCCGCCTCCTTTCAAGCATCTTTCCAAGTTTACAAGTCTAAAAATACGACCCCGCCGCGCTCTCCGCCTGCATTATTCACGACCTCGGCGAGGTAATTAAATGTTAATCAGGGACGAGCTCCTGTCCCATTATGGCCTGGACGTGTGTGTGCGTGTGTGTGTGTGTGGGGGGGACTCTTCATTCAGTTCGAGTATTTCCGACCATATGGTGTGAGGCGAGGGTCTCATTGAGAGGACCCCCCCCCCTCCGCTGATGTAAAAGGAGAATGGAAGCAGGTGAACGCCGATGTTCGCTCCCGTTTGGTGTTCGGGTGAACGTAAACGACTTCACCCAGACTGGATCAGATCGCAGACGTGCGCCGAGAGAGCGCCGAGGTCAAGCAACACGTGACACGGCCGTACGCGCACGTGGCGGAGGCCGCTGACGGAGACCGGCTTTTTCAGACCGAGGCAAATCCACCGCATATCGTCTGGGCTTGATTGCAGATGCTCGCCAGTTCCAGGGCTGCACGATATCAGGAAAACGTCTGATATGCAAAATCGGCCTGTAAAGGTGGAGGATTAGTGTCGAACCTTTCATGAGGACACACGGGAAGGGATGAAGACCTTGAGTAAGTGAAAGGCGTGAAGCTGAAGAGAGTCCTGGTCCAGCCCGGCCAGACTCCAAATACAAAATAAGAGCGTTGCTTCATTCCTAAAGCGTACTTTTATGTCTCTGTACTTTTGCTTGGTCAGAGGCCAGTCGAAGGCGCCTTGAGAACATCCTGTAAATGACCCGTCTGATTGAAAAGCGCTCCGTCTTCAGCTGATCTCTGTCCTGACCCCCCCCTTGCTGCGCTGCTTCATCAGCAGTTTGGCTTTTCCGGTTAGGAGAACCACAACATTTACCGCCGATCAATTAGTCTGTGCGGTACACGTGCGCCCCCCCCCCCCGTCGCTGTGGCAACGTCACACGTGTCGTATAACGCTTGTTTGGAATTCTCTGGAACGGGATAATTCATGTTAATCCCATGGATTTCTTGAAGAACCCGCCTGTCGCTGTCAGGAAATGCTGATGGGTTTTTTTTTGTGCGACATTGCCGCGTTGACCTCTGAGTGCGACCTCTCTCTCTTTCTCTCTTGGCGCACGTGCACGTGCACGCCTGCCGCTGACTCCGGTTCCCTCACCTTAAACCTGGTGTAAAATTCGCTGACTTGGCTCGTCCGTCCCCACCCCCCCCCCGGGGCCTTGGCTCTGCCCTCTGGTGTAATTACCGGTGTCTCTTGTACTTATGAGAATGAACCGTGGGTTCGCTCTGACTGTTAGTCATCCTCCGCCTCGCACGCGCTCGCCATCGCTCTTCGTCTGGCCCCAGCACCATCAATTCACCCCCCCCCAGACAAGGACAGACCAAGAAGGCACCTGAAACTAGACCTGGATCGTATTAGAAGCGTTTAGTTTGACTCATGTGAAGTCGCTGCTGCTCACATCCATTGCGTCATTTTAATGGTCTTTTCCTCGTGTGTGTGTGTGTGTGTGTGTGTTTCCCCTCCGCAACGAAGGTGTGGGCGCTGGGCGCGTGCCAGACTGGATGAAGTGAGAATTGAAAGGAACGCCCGCTGCGAAGAAGCTGCTGAGAGGACCTCCGCGCAGGTGAGGGGGGCGCAAGGCAGCCGTCTCAGTTGTGCTTGTATTCATGTAAACCACAGGCTCCAAGAGTTTCTCCAAGGACGTGGAGGCACCGGTGAGCCTTGATCACCACGATAGAACCTCAAAGTCAGACAGTTTACAGGAATATAATTGGCGTTTGCCTTCAAACAGGAAGTCGGAGCAGCTTTTGTGTACATTGTGAAACCTGCGTGTGGACATATGGAGTTAAATCTCAGCCTGCACTCTGCTGACACAGGCGTAAACACAACCTGCCTTTGTTATTGCTCTTATTTGCATTTGAGGCTTTTTAAAGTTATTTTTAGTTAGTATTAGTATTATTACCCCTCCCAGAGCTTCCTGCAGCTCAAGCAGGAGCACCTTGGAACAGGTGTTTGTACAAGGAATCGTGGAGGACGGGGGGTGTGTGTGTGTGGGGGGGGTGCAGGGAGCCGTGGGCTCTGAGTAACAGTACAAATGGATTTGGCATTAAGGAGGAGGCTCTTCCTGCTTCCAGGTTCACACAGCCCGCTGGCAGGGTGGAGCTTCCCGACCCATGGAGAATTACTTTCAGGCCGAGGCCTTCAACCTGGACAAGGTGCTGGATGAGTTTGAGCAGAACGAAGGTGAGCTGCTGCGCCGGGGGGGGCGGGTGTAGCCGAGGGATATCCATCTCGCAGAGAATCGCGTGGGAATCTCCCCGGGGAGTCGTGAGCGGATGGCCACGGCGATAGCGGCGTTGCGATCCTCGCAGGTAGCGATTGAGGGCAGACGCCCGGGGAGGAGCACTAATTATACGAGCAGCCTCCCCTGGGCTTTTCTGAATCTGTGTTATTGGTTCAAGGTTTTCCTCTTCCTCCACACTCCGTGCCCGTTGAGATCCGGAATGATGTTCGGCGGAGAGACGTGGCTGCTCAGAGTTTGTGGCGAGACGAGTTGAAGATCCGTCCGGACAAATCAAACGTGTCTGAGGCCGGGCAGGACAGAACCCGACGCGGCACGCTTCGTCGTCGTCAACACGAATTCCATCTCGTCTTAGGGAGGCGGCTTGAATGCGCCTTCCAAGGAACGTATTCGCACGTTCCTCCTTATAATAAGCGCGGCTGAGGCGGAGGCGCTGGGCCCAGTCAGTCACCAGTTCTCGAGGTCCTGCTGTTCCAGCTGCTCGGATTCCCCGGAGCAGTCGCGCGGCGCGATCCTCCTCTCTTCTGCGTCTCTCACGTGAAGCGAGCTGCGACTTAGGCGGCGAATTAGGATGCGCGGCATCAAATCACAAGAAGGTCCGTCGGCCAAGAGCGACGGCGCCGAAACGAGAGCGGAGACGGGAAACTCAGCGGAACACCAACTGCAGCCCGTTTTTGAGGCGCGCAAGCGCCCGTCTGTCCCCGACCGGTCGCCGGGAGAGTTCAGACGTGTGTTCGTAGTCACGTAGTGAGTTACGGCTCCCTCCTGCAGAACACCGAGGCGCTTTGATTCGTTCGTAAATGACATCCAAGGACGCGCCTTTTAGTTGTGTGAATTTATTTTCCCATTATTAATGGGCTTTTATTGATGAACAGTCTGGCCCCTCTTGTCTGTCTGTTCATATTCGCCCCCCCCGTCAGATCTGCTGCATCCATGAAAAACCAGACAAAACAAAAGAATCAATTAAATAATGACGCAAGATGAGTTTAACAGACGGAGCGAACGCAGTGAGTGAGTGATGAACGGCGGCGCTGATCGCCTCTCACCTGTCCTCTCCTCCAGATGAGACCGACACTCTGATTCTGTCGGATTCCAAGTGGACCCAGATCCTGGCCCCGCCCCCCCACCTGCTGTCTCTGAACCCCGCCCTGGCGAACTCAGACCTGAGCCACCGGGAGAGCCCGCTGCCCTTCAAGACCCTCCCCGACCCCTCCAGCGCTCCCCCCGGGGATGACCCCAAAAGGCACGGCGGTCCCGAGGCCCCCCCAGTGGGCGGAGGAGAGGCCGGCGGACGTCCACAGCCCCCCCCTCCTCCAGCCCAACATCGGCAAACTGGTGGGCGCGGATGACGCTTCGCCGGTGGAGAACGGTGGCCCCCCCAGCCCCGCCAGCCCGCGACAAGGCGGGCCCCGAGGAGAGACGCACGGGGGTGACCCACCTCAGGGGGAGCGCCCCCCCCCGTCAGGGGACCGGGGCTCCTCCGGAGGCCGCCCTCATCCAGATGTGGAACCGAACGCGCGCGACGGCGAGGAACCCGTGGAAGAGGTCGCCGCTGCTGTTTTCCAGGAGCGGGGCGAGGAGGAGGCGCAGGCCGTAACGGCGAAGGAGGCGCGGGGAGAGGGCGTCCAGAACGGGGTGAGCGAGCCCCCCCCCCGGGGCGACCACGAGGGAACCTGCACGGCTGTCGGGGGCGAGCAAGAGGCCAGATGTGCTCCGGAGGGGCAGACGGACCAGCGCGGGAAAGAGGGCCTCGCCAACGGGTTCCGGCGGGCGAGCGGCGAGGAAGCGGAGGAGGGGGGGCCCCCTTCCCCCCCCGTCCCCTCCAAAGAGGACTCCGTCACCGAGGAGAAAGAGATGGAGGAGAGCAAGCAGGAGAGCGCCGAGGGGGGGCCCAAAATCGGCGGCGGCGGCGGCAGCCAGCTGCAGCCGGTCAGCGTCCCCTACGGGGGGGCGAGGCCCAAGCAGCCGGTCAGCCTCAAGCTCCAGATCCCGCAGACGCTCCCGTTCCCGGTCCAGAGCCCGCCGGGCCCCCCCGCCAACAAGAACCAGGAGAGCCAAAGAAGCCGGAACCCGTCCCCGGAAGACGCGCGCGCCGCGCCGGACCCGGGCGGGGAGGGGCCGGACGGGGGGGACGGCGCCGCCCCTTCCCCCCTCCCCGCGCCCCCGGAGAGCCCCGACAACGACCTGCAGTCGGGCCAGCGCGGCCCCCCCTGCAGGAGGCCCGCCAACTCGCTGGGGGAGGTGGCTCCGGTGTGGGTGCCCGACTCCCAGGCCCCCGTCTGCATGAAATGCGACGTCAAGTTCACGTTCACCAAGAGGAGGCACCACTGCAGGGCATGCGGCAAGGTCAGTGACGGAGGTCGTCCTTGAGGGGGGGGGGGGGGGGGGGGGTAGAAATGATTCTCCCTCCTCTGCAGCTCTGATAAATCTGCCTTATCAGACGGGATTATATCGCCGTACCAACCCTCGCATTGAGCGAAGGGGGGGGGGGGGGTGTTCTCGGCGCATTACAGCGCAGCCTGCAGCTGCTGACGCTGCGCTGGAGAATCTCCAGGCTGCTGCCGCTGCGTCTCCCCCAGCGGTGCACGGGAGGAGGGGGGAGCTGCGGGAGTCGGTCCTCAGACTCCCCGAGGACGGCGGCGAGATCCGGGGTGACGCGCGGGCGCGCTCGCCTCGCGGAACTAAAAGCTTTCGGGTGTTTTGGTTCTGCAGGTGTTCTGCGCGGCGTGCTGCAGCCTGAAGTGCAAACTTGTTTACATGGACAGGAAGGAGGCGAGGGTCTGCGTCACCTGCTACTCTGCTCTGACCACCGGTGAGGACCCCCCCCTTTCTCTCCCAGTAGATGCTTTCATCGTTTTTTTTTGGGTCCATTTCCGGCAGCTCAGTCATGCGAGACGCCGGTTTTCACGAGCAACCAGAGTCCCAACCCCAACAACCCGGCGGAGTACTGCTCCACCATCCCCCCCCTGCAGCAGGCCCAGGCCTCCGGAGTGCTCAGCTCGCCTCCGCCCACCGTCATGGTGCCCGTGGGAGTCCTTAAGCAGGCTGGGAACGACGGTACCACCCGGAATTTAAATGCTCTTAGCTCCTAATCTCACACACCCCTCCAGCATTTTCAAGCCCCCCCCCCGCTCGTTCGCCCTAGTCTTCAGTCGAGAAAAGTAACGTTATGACTTTTGTGTGTGTGTGTGTGTGTGTGTGTGTGTGTGTGTGTGTGTGTGTGTGTGTGTGCGTGTGTGGGTGTGTGTGTGTGTGTGTGTGTGTGTGTGTGTGTGTGTGTGTGTGTGTGTGTGTGCGTGTGTGCATGACACCACCTACAGCGCTCCTGACGCGGGAGCAGAGGAGAGTGTGGTTCGCCGATGGGCTCCTTCCCAACGGAGATGCGGCCGAGTCCTCCAAAGCTCCGGCCCCCATCCTGGGCCCCCCCCAGCCGTCCGCGTCCTCCTCAAGCAAAGCTGCTTCTGAGCACGCGGAGGTACGCCCGGCACGTGGAACATCTAATCGCCTCTTAAAGCCCGCTGGTGCACTCTAACCCGTGACCCCCCCCTCAGGTAGCCCACCCCCCCGTGGCTGCGGTGGGCAGCCCCGTGGGCAGCTCCATCAGCCTGATCCCAGAGGACGGACTCCCTCCCATCCTCATCTCCACGGGAGTCAAAGGAGGTACGGGAGGCCACATCACAGGTGCTTGCCCTCATCTTCATCGCCGCGCTGCCTCCATCGCCCCCCCCCCCCCCCCCACCCTCGCGCCCGTTTCCGTCCGCTTTCCACGCGCATCCATCACGGCTCATACCACCGCCGCCCACCTCCAGCGGGGTGTGTGTGTGTGTGTGTGTGTGTGTGTGTGTGTGTGTGTGTGTGGAGCAGGCTGTCTCAGTTCCCAGTGACCTGACACCTTCACCCCTCTGTTAGACTTGGTTCACTCCTATTTCCTTGACCTTGACCCCCCTCTGCCCCCCCTTACTCCTCCCCAGATTACGCAGTGGAGGAAAGGCCTTCAGAGATGGTCCTCATGCAGCAGCTGGAGGAGGGGGGCCCGGACCCCCTGGTGTTTGTGCTCAACGCCAACCTTCTGGCCATGGTCAAGCTCGTGAACTGTGAGTCCCCCCTCGGTCGCCCCCCCGTTGGCTGGGCTCGCTGACGCGCAGCGCTGGTGTTTCTTGCAGACGTGAACAGGAAGTGCTGGTACATGTCCACTAAGGGCATGCACGCTGTCGGCCAGGCGGAGGTGGTCGTCCTGCTCCAGTGTCTCCCGGATGAGAAGACCATCCCGAAGGACATCTTCAGCCACTTTGTGCAGCTCTACCAGGAGGCCCTCAGCGGTGAGAGCACCCTCAAGCTCATGCATGTGCTGCATCACTTATGACCTCCACCAAGGAGGTTGTGTTTTCACCATAACTCAAAAGGTACGGACCGATTTGGATGAAGTTTCCAGGATTTGTTGGAAATGTGAAAAGGAAGAACTGATTTCATTTTGGGGGTGATCGGGAAGAAATCCTGGATTCTGGATCACTTTGAAATTTTGGTTAACGTTGTGGTCAATGGGGCCAAATGAATTGTTGCGCTTGGCGGAGGTCTGCGCTCTCCGAGTGCTTTCTAGTTTTTAATGCAGCCACAGTTCCAGAGTGGACCTTAAGCGCTTTATATTAAATGAATAAACGAATACAGTCTCAACTAGTGCACCAGGCCCTTTTTTTTGTACTTCCACCGAGGTTAAGCCGTTCCAGGAAATGATATCCGTCTGATGTTCTAGTTTAACCTCAGCCCAAGGGCACTTTGACGCCACGGCGGTTTGGTCTGAGATAAACGGACCAGCGTTCATTTCCTGGGACCGTCCACTCGTTAACATACTGAGGGGCGACTAAACCCCGGACTAGAGATTGGGAGGAAGATGAGATTGCAGGGCGAGCGGTGGAGATATGGTCTGATTCAGCCCCCACTAAGCAGCGCTCCTCATCTTCCCAATAATCCCAAGAATACACAGGGAGCTGCCCCCCCCCCTTTTTTCAGAACATGGGAACTTTCTCTTTTCCTTCTTCTGATTCCATTTTTTTTCTCCCCCCCCGCTTTGGCTCATGCCTCCATTTGATCCTCTTCATTCTTATTCGGTCCTGCGTAAACCCCCCCCTTTACACGCTCCCCCGTCTTTATCTCCCTCGCCCTCTTGTGCCCCCCCCCCCTCTCTCTCCTCACGACCCAACCAACCACCTTTCTCCCGTCTCCCTCTCCAGGCAACGTGCTGAGCCAGCTGAGCCACTCCTTCTTCACGCAGAGCTTCCTGGGCAGCAAGGAGCACGGGGGCTTCCTCTACATCAGCCCCACCTTCCAGTCCCTGCAGGACCTGCTGCTCCCCAACCCGCCCTACCTGTTCGGCATCCTCATACAGAAGTGGGAGACGCCCTGGGCCAAGGTCTTCCCCATCCGCCTCATGCTCCGGCTGGGCGCCGAGTACCGATGTGAGCCCCCCCAAACACACACACACACACACAGCAGGATCGCTCTTAAACGTAACATTTCTGAGGGAGTCGCCCAATAACGCGACCTCGGAATGAACCCGCCCGGACAGCGCAGATCAGTCGCTCGAAACCCCCCGTAGATTTTGCGGCGGAGCGTCTCGCGCCGCGTTTTTTTTTCTGCGAGGTTGTTTTTAATCCAGTCCTCCACCAAATCCCCCCCTTCTCCAGCCGACAGGGCTGCCTAGCGCCGACCTCGCTCCGCTAAGCCTCGCGCCCGCTTCCCCGCAGAGAATAAATTAACCAAGTGCCCTTGAACACGAATTGCCGGCTTTCGGCGCCGAGCGAATCCCGCGACGCCTTCGGGCGGCTCCCTTAAATAGCAGGAGGATTAATGAGGCGGTCCTCGCCGCCGATCGCGGCTACGTCGGCGTTATTTTTAAATCGGAGTTTAAGGCCAAAATAGTCGCGCGAGGAGATTCGGGCGCCGCACCGGCGGCCGTGGGTTCCCACGACGGGCGGATCGAAGGCCTGCGTCGGACCGCAGCTGCGGTCGGACGCTGCGTGTGGCTCATGTGCAGGGGGGGTTGTGAGGGTCTGTTAATGATAAAAACCGCCTTGTTCTGCAGTTTATCCGTGTCCGCTGTTCAGCGTTCGCTTCAGAAAGCCCCTTTTTGGAGAGACAGGTCACACCATCATGAATCTGCTCGCTGTGAGTTCTGCGTATCCTCCAATGAACATTTCTGTTTTAACTGTATGGAACCGTTCAGCTGACTTCAATGGATGTCGAATATTTAAGAGGCGCCGTTTCAGCGTTCTCGTCTAAGACTTGTGCGACTGCTGCAGGACTTCCGGAACTACCAGTACACTCTCCCGGTGGTCAAAGGTCTGGTGGTGGACATGGAGGTGAAGAAGACGACCATCAGGATACCCAGCAATCGCTACAACGAGGTCAGCCTTTCATCGGCTCTGATTCTTTTCTGATGCTGTGAAAAAAACCAAAAAAAAAACTTGTTAAGCTGGAAATCTTGGCCTCTAAATCAAACAGCCCAAAGCTGAACAAGAGAGAAGGCAGAGCCACGACTCATGTTACCACCCTGACCCCCCCCCTCACACACACACACACACACACACACACACACACACACACACACACACACACAACCACTGATCGTTGTAATGATATTAAAGCCTCGGTGAGACTGATGACATCCGCAGAGGGAACGACTAATAAGCCTGAACGTGAACTCGGTGCGTTCCCTTTCGTGATGGGGGGGGCGGGGTTTAGAGCACGCCATGGCGCCACTCAACTGGGTCAGAGCACGGTGATGAGGGAGCGTGGAGGACGCATGGAGGACCTTCATCCCCAGGTCGAACCCCTCCAGTGTCGCGCTCTGATACCCCCCCCACACACACACACACACCCCCCCATATTGGGCCGTTACCCATAATCCCGCTGCAATTAGGCTTAAGCGTGGCAGCCTGCGTTAAGCCCCTCTTCACACATCGCCCCCCTCCCAAAGGAAGCGAGGGGGGGGGGGGGTGGTTTAACGACCCCGCTATCGCTCGTCCTTGCAGCTGATGAAGGCCATGAGCAAGTCCAACGACCACGTGCTGGCCATGGGCGCCTGCTTCAACGACCGCGCCGACTCCCACCTCGTGTGCATCCAGAACGACGACGGCAACTACCAGACGCAGGCCATCAGCATCCACCACCAGCCCCGCAAAGGTGGCCGCCCTGACGCCGCTCCTGTGTCGTACCCCCACCCACCACCACCACCACCACCGCCACCGCTCACGCCTGGTTTTTGTGCCCCTCGCAGTAACTGGAGCTTGCTTCTTTGTGTTCAGCGGCGCTTTGAAAACCTCCTCGGGTTTCTTGGCCAAGACCAGCATCGTGGAAGGTGACGCCCCCGCTGCCCCCCACCCCGCGACTCTCGAAGGCTTTTCGGTGGGCGGCTCTCACAGTTTCGCCCCCTTTCGTCCGTAGACGGCGTGATGATCCAGATCACGGCGGAGACGATGGAGTCGCTGCGGCAGGCCCTGAAGGACATGAAGGACTTCAGCGTCACGTGCGGGAAGGCCGACCAGGAGGAGAGCCAGGAGGTCGTCCACATCCAGTGGACGGAGGACGACCACAACTTCAACAAGGGGTGAGGCGCAGACCGAAGCAGCCGACCCCCGAGCGGCCTGACGGCGTCTCCGAGGCCCGGCGGGACGTCCCTCTGAGGGACCAACGAGAACGGTGACGACTCCGTCAGCTGGTTTTTTGTTCCCAACGCTGCTCTGTCCTTCTCAGCGTCATCAGCCCTATTGACGGGAAGTCCATGGAGTCCATCACCAGCGTCAAAATCTTCCACGGCTCGGAGTTCAAGGCCAACGGGAAGGTGATCCGCTGGACGGAGGTAAGAGCAGCTCGGGGGGCGACCAGCGCCCCTCCAGGCTCGTGAAGCCCTCCCCTTTGGCCCCGACCCCCCAGCGCGAGGCGCCGGAGCCTTCTAACGACGTCGTGCCTCTGCGGGGCGCGCAGGTGTTTTTCCTCCAGAGCGAAGACTACTCCGGCGGTCTGAGCGACCCGGCCGACCACAGCAGGCTGACGGAGAACGTGGCGCGGGCTTTCTGCGTGGCGCTGCTCCCGCACCTGAAGCTGCTGAAGGAGGACGGGATGGCCAAGCTGGGGCTGAGGGTCACGCTGGACTCGGACCAGGTGGGAGTCTGGGGGTGTGTGTGTGTGTGTGTGTGTGTGTGGGCGGATACGAGTGACCCGGTGATGCGCGAGGCTCCGGCGGTGACCCGATGTCGCCCTTTCAGGTGGGCTACCTGGCGGGGAGCAACGGCCAGCCCCTCCTGCCCCAGTACCTGAGCGACCTGGACAGCGCCCTCATCCCCGTCATCCACGGGAGCGCCTGCCAGCTGAGCGAGGGCCCGGTGGTCATGGAGCTGGTCTTCTACATTCTGGAAATCATCTCGTAGCACCCCCCCCCACCACCACCCCCACCCCCACCTCGCCCGTCACCCACCTTCTCTACCGACGCTTGTGAAGACTGTCCAGGCAGAGTAGCACTCCTCATACGGAACCTATGCATCCAGCCTCCACCTGGGACCTGAGCAAGACCCCCACCCCCCACCCCCCCACCCCCACCATCTCCTCGTTCACCACTTAGAGCTTTTACAACCTTGAATCAAACCCCAGGAGTCTTAACCGATGAGCTCAGATGGGTCCGTGATCCAGCTTTCTTCAAACACCGACGCTGATTTAAGGTTGCGAAGCGGCTAAGTGATGAAGAGCGGCGGCGCAGGAGGTGACGACCTCTCGCAGGCGCCTTCTCTCGTCGCAGCAGCGGAGCGCTGAACCCTCCAGAGGCCTCAGTGTAGCAGCCGTCCCCGCTCGCGGGTCCCAACGAGAGGATCGCTGCAGACCACCGGAGGAGCTTCCAGACTGGGAACCGTGCAGGGACCCGCGAAGGGTGTTTTAAAATATTTCGGGAAAAAGGGTCGGGGATCATCTCGCGAGCATTACTCGTCGGTCAGCAGGTGCTTAACTCGCCGAGGAATCCCCCCGTTCGCGGTATAAATGTCCAACTGTAAAACAAAGCGGGAAATGTCCGGGGGAAGAAATGGAAATGAAATTATAATCATCATCTCTCTCTCTCTCTCACGAGCTTAGACAACGTAAGAATGTAATATTTGTCCTTTTTTTTTTTTCCTCCTTAACAACCTGCGAGTGTTTTGTTTCCCAGCAGGACTTCTCACCAAAAATCACCTTTTTATTTGACTGTACAGTGTTTTTTGCTATATTTTTAAACATGCCAGTATGAAAGTAGACGAGCCCACACGGAAAAAGGAAAAAAAAAACAAACAAAAAAACCTTATCAGACAATCTTATTCCAACAAGCGCCGCTGTCGGGTGTGACTGACCCGCAGGTACACCCTGGACACATTTTAGACGGGACCGACGCGTCCCCGGCGGTGGGTTCATATCGATGGTTGATCGAGTCAGCGGTTCTCAATAATCGTGCGTCCTTGTTTTTATAATATAATTGAGCATGAGGCGACGCGGGTGTCATCTTTTAGTTTGCAGTTTATCTGTCCTGTGTGCAATATATCACAATTCCAAAAAAAACAAAAACAAAAAACATGCAATCTGACTGAGAGAAGTAGCATATTTTTTTATGATTTTATTTTTAAGACGTGTTTGTTTGCTACTATCCAAACTATAATGCTGCATGAGCTTGAAATGAGTAAATCAACTTTGCATTTTAAGTTGTTTTAGGGATGCGATTCAGCTTCTTTTCCCATCATTTCAAAAAGGTCAAATGCCAAAAATCAGCTTTGTTTTTCCTTTTACAGTGGAATAACCTGTAGTATATGTAAAATAAACCCTTATAGAAAAATGAAATGGATCCACCATTATTACCAGTGTAAAATGAACACAATTTCAGAGGTTGTCATTTTTATTCCAGAGAAATATGAAGCAATTAACAGTGAAAAACAAAATCCAGCCTGATATTTTTTTGTATAAATGGTTTGAACGCAGTGATCAACCTTTTCACAGAGCAAAATAAACGTTTTCTTATTGAACAGTGAATTGGAACATAAAACTGTCAACAAAAGGAAGTATTGTGACCAAAGTTTGCCAAAAAACAACTTGACAGTGGGTGTAACCGCATTAAACCTGCTTGTGAATTCAAAGGGACTGTTCATTCAGAAAATCAATGATTAAATATTGCGATTGCTCCAGAGAAACAAAGAAAATATGCACCAGCCAAAACATCTAAAAGTGACAAAGATATTTGTAACGTGACACAGCCCACGTCCTCCTCTGAGACGGCAAATAAGTGTTTTCTCTCCACGTCTGTGTCTAAAATGCAGCTTACAATTATTGCAAAAATGGTTCCAGTTGTGCTAAGCTGTGCTGCTGTTGCAGCCGCACGCGGGTGCGTGTGCTTCTCCAAAGGCTTGAGCTCAAAGATCAAGTGTGTGAGCTCTGCTGACACCGCGCGGCGAGCAGGAGCACAACACCCATCCTCAGCTCTCTGCCCTTCAACACAAAAACAGGCTTTTTGTTGGTTTTTTTTTCCAAGAATCTGAGATTGATTTTAACCTAAATTGAGTTTATATTGTGTGGTTTTTAATCCAGCCTGGGTTACTATGGAAACATGGCTCAACATCCATCAACCCGCATCATCGCCGAGATAAATATTTTACTCAGGTAACTAAAACACAGTGGTGAGTATGCTGAGGGTATGGTAGACTAGAAAAAACAAGCTTATGTAAAATAGTAAACAGAAAATTTGAATTACTACCAGCTTAGCCATCCAATATTAGCCCAATATGCGCTTTATAAAGTTATTATTCATGTTAAATTATCATCTGACAATATGATCGGCTTGTACATCAGCGCAGCTCAGAGGTGACTATCTGACATATAAATGAGAAAAATATAATTCTAACATTTACAGCTGTTAACAGGTGACCTGTGCAGTGGTGAGACCAGAAATATATTAACTGAATGCACCAAAGAACGGAATTTGGCCTCAGAGTCCTTAAATATTTGTACCGCGTAGATTGTTGCAGATCGTCGAAAAGTGGCCGCCCTGTTATTTTCAGCTCGTGTCGGAGATTCAGGATCTACAGCAGCAGTGATTAACTTTGGTGTTAGTGCATAGATACCAGCGCAGCAGCAGGACGTGCATAATCTCGTCTACATTAATTAGTCACAACAGCAGGATCGGGGGGCCACGCCCTTTCAGCGCCCTCCGGGAGGCGGAGGGATGCACGAGGCGTCGTGAGCCGTAAACACGGTGACGGGACCGCGGACTGCGGTGTAAAACGGAGGTTTGTGTCCCCCCCGGGGGGGGGGGGCGTCCAGAGCTCAGAGACCTCCCTCCTCCTCCTCTGCGTACTTTACCTGCACGACAAGGCGGAGCCTCAGTCATGTGGCCTGATGCTCATTAGTTTACCTTCAGTGGAGATGTACCTTCAAGATTGTCACAACCTCTTCAGCAGCATCTAAATTAGAACCTTGGGGGGGGGCAACAACATGAGGAGTTGGATGTGATGTTGAGGCGCAGCGGCAACTACCTCTAGTGTTACCTGCGCGTCACTGATCACCAGCCAGCGCTCGGTGCTCATCTGCACGTCCTGTCCGCTCAGAGGCTCCCGCAGTCGCACCTTCACCTCCACTCGCCCTCCCGTGGGCTTACGGCCGTTCATCACCTGAGGCGAAGATCCAGGTCAGAGTCCCGCGCTTCGTCAGGGGCGCGCGTAAATACCGGCGAGTGATGTCCGCCTCACGTCTACGATCTCTCTGATTTCACTCTGCAGCTCCAGCTTGTCCAGTTTCACAGCAGCGGTCCCGATTGGCTTGTCGCTCCGCAGGAAGCCTCTGGGAGACCAGGCGACGCCGTCACATAAGTGCGATCTTATCTTGGATGTATTTGACGGCGGGCCTGTCACTCACCCTTTGTGCAGCAGCTCCAGCTTGATGCCTCGAGACGCCACCACCCTCCTGAAGCCGCGGTGGTTGCGGTTGATCGACAGCGTGAAGCTCTGATTATACTCTAGTGGGAAACAAAAAGCCGAATGAACGCCAGCGTTCTGTTGAATGCCGTCAAGGTGTCCAGACCCAGTCCCTGAGGGCTAAAGTCCAGATCCAGTCCTCTGGCTCCGGGCCGGGGTTTCTGTCCTACCGGCTGAGAGCCTGAGGACTGGATCTGGACACCGCTGCTGTCAGGTAAAGTACACAAACCACTTTAATTCAATTAAAGTGACACAAATATTATTCCTATTGTATTTTATCACCTCTCTTCAAAGGAAAATGAGACTATCCCTTCATTCTTTACCTGGACAGTTGGTGTTCTTGATGACGGAGGTTTTGTGTTTCTGCGGCTGCTCCTGAAGGCAACGTTTCACAAATGAATGCAGCTGCATGAATCCTGCCAACTTTGACACAGAAATCTAAATTCTCTCACCGTGCTGGGATACGGGAAGTCAAACTTGACGTAGGCGTCCAGGTCGTTGGGCTGAACACCTGAAGAAGAAAGTTTGCCATCACGATCGTATTTAGAGTTTACGTGTTTATTCCAAAGTTGATGAGCGGAGAGGTTTGGTTTTACCACTCGGGGCAGGAAGATTCATCCCCTTGACAATAATAACAACCATGTCGGTGCTGCTCAGCTCAGGAAATATCCTAAATGGAAGAAAAGTCATGAGTGACGGCTTTCTGACCGGCAGCTGCAGACTCGTGTTGCGTCTGCATTCCAGCACACACAACCCTTCAGTTTGAGAACTTTAGTTATGAGAGGCTCCTTGCTGGAGATTTCAAAAACACTGCTTAGTGAAGAGGGAAATGGAGCATTTTAAATCAGATTTTGAAATTCTAAATTTATTTGTTTTCACGTGTTGAATGATCAACTTATTATTAGAGATGAAAAGTCAGTATAAACTTAATGGAAATTTTGAGGCTGTTGCCAGAGAGACTTAAATGAATTAATGAAAATTAATTCATTTAGTTATTTAATGGTGACTTTATCTAAGTATTTTAAATAAGACACTATCTTATTTCTATTTGGACTTAAAACTGGAAAAAATAAGGACTAAACTTAAACTGACCTCTTTCTGTTTAAAAGACACATTAGTAACTTGGGATTCCAGAAACCCTTCGGATCATTATCTGGGCCAAACGCTGGTACCTGACAGTGTGGAACGATCTCTCCTCAAAGTGATGTTTGGGAGGAGGCAGACCCCTGGACTGGGCCAGCTTCAGGACCTCCAGACTCTTTCCTGCAACCCTCGGCCATCTTCTCGAACCTGCACAGAGGGAGAGACAGGGAGAGAGAGAGAGACAGAGAGAGAGAGACAGAGAGAGAGAGAGAGAGAGAGAGAGAGAGAGAGAGACAGAGACAGACAGAGAGAGAGACAGAGAGAGAGCGCATCATCAAAAATGGAACTGCATAGATGATGCTAGATTTGACAGAACCAACCACATTTAATCTTATTTCACATCTAAACATGCATCAACATTTATCATCCACTTACTTGGTTGTTTCCGTGACGTTCCCGAGGTGAGTAAACTGTTCGGAGTGGGTCCTACATTTCTGAAAGAACAGAGGAGGATATCTTTTTTTAAAATCTGAAGCTGGATACATGTTGTCAGTCGACTCACAACAATACTGTGTTGAGATATTGTGTTTAATACGTGTTAATCAGATTGAAAGTTTAAGAATTCACTACATTTGAATTGAGATGAGATTCTTAATGATTCTTCTGAAGCAAAACCAACTCAAATCGGTTGTCTACTGGCGTTAAGGCAGGTTGTGGTCTCCTCCTGCAGGCCTACCTCATACTGCTCTTTCAGGATCTTCATCAGTTGTGCATAAACCGGCTCTGCTTTGTCCGACACCTGCACGTCGCTGTGATGCACCATGATGAAGTCTTCGTCTTCATCGCTGGGGGGAGACGGCACCTGCAGCGACATCACAGATGAGCAAATCCATTCAAAATCGCCGCCGCACGCCGGCGCAACAAGCGCGCTCACCGCGCCCTCGTCCATGGCGCCGCCGCTGCGCACGGCTTCGATCATGGGGTCCAAACTCTTGGCGGTGCGGAACAGAGTCTTGGCCTGCTCTATGTCGTTCTTCTGCTTGGCCTGCAGAGCTGCTTTTAAGTACTGCTTCTTCCTGCCCTCCAGCAGTTGGAGCTGCTGCACAGCTGGAGACCGAAGGGACACAGTGAAACACTTAAACATCAAGACAGTCGTGATGGCGTCAAACACCGGTTCCTGCTCGAATTCTATTTCTATCTCTTGATTTTTACTCTTTTGGGTAGAAATGATGGGATAAATGTCAAACTAAAACTGTCAATCGCATGATTGTTGCCTGTTCGTTACAACAAAAGTCAAATGAGGTGTGTTTTGAGGCCGACCTGTTGGTGAGAGCTGCCCTGTACTAACAGTCCGGTCAGGTGAAGGTGAAGTTTTCCTGCTTTGGACCGCTCTGGAAGCATCAGCCGTGGGCTTCATGGGCTCTTCTGGAGCTGCAGACTTGGGCTATAAAGAGAAACATTTATCACCGTTCCTAAGCTGAATGAAATGAGGGGATTGTCCTCAGATTTTACGACCAGCATACCTCCTCTTCATCATTTTGCTCATCTGCTATTTCAGCAGTGTCAGCGCCTGTAAGTTTATCTGCAGCCACTAAGGCAGCAACAAAGCCCTGCTCAGCACCTGTGCTCTTATGGCCTGGGATCGGAGGGAAACCTGGAAGATAAACACACTTATAAATGACAGATTTCACCTAAACACACTTTGATAACGAGAATAAAATTGGCTTAACAAAGACCCTCACCAGGGGGGATGGGTAGCTCCTCAAAGTTGACCGCTTTTCCAGCTTTGTAAGCCCGGATGGCGCTCTGGTATTGCTGCAGATGAGAGACTTTTACTTCAATACCTCAGATCTAACGATATTCTAGTTAAGAGACCCAACAGATCTGCACACACAAATATAGTGTTTGTCAGGAATGTTGCGAGATGTTAGTGATGAGTCTTTTCTTTGTGTTTAATGTTTGTTTTCTTAATCCATCACAAACGTGATGTAATATCATTATAGGTACGCAGGTATTTCTAAAGAGACGGAATTACACATGCAAAGGTTTCGACATCCTGTTAATGTCATCATCGTGTTGCAAAAGCTGTAGTTTGCAAACGTGTTTTAGACGGCCAAGAGTCTTCCAGTTGTAGTTTGAGGGTTTTTGCTTATTTTTCTTTAGTTATAGTTACAGCACACGCTACTCTTCTGAGATCTATCCCCACATTTTCAGCGATGTTTAGGTCATGAGAGTGAGGGTGGTGGCAAACCCTTCCGCTTGTCCTGCTCAGGTCGGATATCCTGGATTTGGAGGTGTGTTTGTGACGCATGTGTAGAATGTCTTTTCATCTTCAGCTTTAGTATATAATTAAGGACTGACACATTGTTCACCTGAGTGCTCAAGCCTCCAGGGGCTGCTGTCCTCACTTTTACTAAAACTGTACAAAACAAAACTAATACGTTGACGTGACCTAAAATATTGAAAAGTGTTTTGCGGTTAACTTTATGCCTTTTGGAGATCATTTCAATTGGGTTGTCCAAACTTTTAAAGGTCCCTGTAAATACAAGCTGTATAAATGTAAACACGGCGGTCCAAAGTGTTAGCAGGTCCACAATCACCTTGGAAATGCGGTCGTGCATGCGGGCCTTGCGATCGTCTCCACTGGCTTTGGCCTGACTTGATGCTTCTACGTACTTGGCCCGTCTCTGCTCGAGCGCTTGCAGCACGTTGCCGTGAGATGGAGGGGCTGCTGCAGGGGTGGAAACTGAACAACACACACACACACATACATTCACATTTTAAATTAAATGCAGACAACATAGTTTTAGTAGTTTAGGAACCTGGAAATTACCTGAGGCTTCTGCAACAGGTCCAGTGATCGGTACACTTTGCCCTGAGGAAGACTGCTTTGGGGCCTCAGAACCTCCCCCTACATGACAACACCAACCATCCGATCATCAAGCAGCATACGGATGACCCTATTTAACTTTGAATAAGCATTTATACATCACTATAGCTGGCACTAACGTAGGTGGTGCTTACCCTGGTCAGGAAGAGGAGGAAGGCTGCCCAGACTGAAGTCTTCTCCTTTCTCCACCGCCTGAATCGCTGCATCAAAGACCTGCAGAAAAACAAACAGTCTTAGACACCATGGCTGCACCACGTTCCGCTCATATCTCACATACTTAACAGGTTAAACGTGTCTTCGGGGTAAGTATTAAAATTCCAATGGCTTGATCGGAGGTAAAATGGTAAAAAAAAAAAAAATTAAATTAACTGAAGCATTAGAGATATTCTAATGTAATCCAATGAGTCCAACACCTGTCAGTGTCCACAATATTACACATGATTGGTGTATTTTGAACATTATCTAGAACTTCCAAAACAAAACGTTTCAAGACGGGATTATTGACCATCTTCCAACACATTCTAGACCAGAGGTGCTGGACCTCAGTCCTCCGTGACTGGGTCTAGAGTGAGGAATGAAAACTATGAAACCTATGAAACTATGAGACCGTGTCTCACGTACTTTGCTGGCCCTCAAGTAAAGGCGCGCTTGGTCCAGATCCCCCTGCTTCTTGGCTTTCAGCGCTGCCATCTTGTATTCCCTCTGCTTCTCCAACAGCCTCATCTTCTTTGCCTTGTCCTCTGTGTAAAATAATAGTAACAAAATCACCAGCTTCGCTCATTAAAAGCCCAGGGGGCAGTATATAAACCACCTTTTACCTGCATTTGGTTCTTATGATTTAGTCTTAATAAGAAGAAACAGTTTATTGCTTTAAGATGAGGTTGAATTAATTTTATGGATAAAACTTCTTATTACAAACCATCTGTTTGAGGCCATCCAGCAGGCTCCTCTGTCGGCTCCTCGGGAGAAGGAACAACATTCGGAGTTTGCTCAGCGGAGGCGGATGGTGGTTCTTCTTCCCTCGAGGTGACTGGTGTTGAGGGTGTTGGCTGTTCTGGAGGACTGGAATCAGAGGTGGGAGGTGAGGG
>CAJVRN010000015.1:1782500-1972500 GCA_911728415.1 Lagocephalus sceleratus | reverse complement strand
TTCCTTCTACGACGGTGCAGATCAGGAGGGTTAGGCTACAGACTTTTCTCATTACAGATCGTCTAGTGCAAACCTGATGCAGAAGTCTGGATCATGGGGAGAGAGAAGACGGTTAAGCGTAACGTAAACGTAAACATCGCTGATTATACGACAAATAAGGCTGCTTCGATCTACAGATCTCTGTTGTTGCTGCTGAGCAGTTTGGGGAAGGACGTGCCGATGGATCGTCCGTGCCGATAGACGACCAGCTCCAGCACGTACTCGTGCACTTTGACCACCACGGAGGTCATCTTCTCCGTCGACATGAGGAAGACGATGGTGAAGAGAGCCACCTCGAACTCTGGACTCACGCCGATGAAGGAGCCCCCGATGGGCTTCACCAGGCCCTTCCAGCTGAACTGCAGGTTCAGGACGTGGTCGTCTTCGTCGGGCTACAAAGCGGACACGGACGGAGAGTGAGCGCCGGGATTGTTTCGGGGTCCCGTACGCGGCGTCTCCCTACCGTGTCTTTGTTGTCTCGGGCTTTGTAGCCCTTGTAATCGACGTGGTTCAGCTTTTCCTGCAGGTAGAACTGGACCCAGTTGTGGAGACCCATCACCTCCTGGCCGTTCTTGGTTTCTCCCACAAACACGTGTTCGAACCCACAGGAGTCCTCCCTGTCAGGCACAACAACCAGCTCCACATGAGCTGCAAATAATGTTAATGTGCCACATTTACTTATACTCTAAGCTCACGCAGTATTTATTTAATAATTACATAATTCTTGTGTCACCAGTGAACAACCAGGAAGCTGATAAGTGCTGAGTAAACTGGGTGTTTCAGCACCACGGTAGCTCCTCCGGCTGTCTGGACAAACTCACCCCCCGCTCCTGTCTCTGTGGTACAGGCGGAACCAGATGTCATACAGATGTTTCTTGAACTGCAGAGGGTCTGACGAGGCCTGTCCCTTCCTCACCAGATACTTGTGGGCGCACTGTCGGGACACACGACACGAAACGAGTTCACGTGCCCTCGTTGGTCGTCTCCGGGTGGTGAGGAGTTCCTGGAGACGACCAGGGTTGGCTGGTGTGTGTGTGTGTGTGTGTGTGTGTGTGTTCTGTCCAGTACCCCCAGTTGAGTATGTGGGCTGTAACTCTATTTCTCTAATGTCCGATGTCTGTTTCTCATCTTGAATCTCCAGCGTGTCGACATGTTGTATCTGGACCGCGGGTGTGAACCGAGGCAGCGTGTGTGTCGTCTGTGTGTTGGCGGAGCCTCCTCTCGAGGCCTGACCCCCCCCCACACACCTTCATCACATCCGTCTCCATGATCGAGTCGATGAAGAGCCGGTTCTCCTGGAGCTCCTCTGACGTCACTCTCTCGGACACTCCCGTGGACATCTCGTAGTTGTCCAACAAGTTCACGAAATCTGAGCGTCAGGAGCGCTGGTCAAACACATGCACGGCCTCGATGGGAATGAGACAGCAAAGACTTAAAGAGGCACTTACGCGCGTACGTCTCCATGCCCTTGAGTTTGTCTTCATTGACGTAGGAGAAGAGCGGAGCCCGGGCCCTGTCTCTGGCATAGTTGCTGCCCTGAGCCACATAACCTGCCCTCCCCTTGATAGAGAATCACACGGGGGATGTTATTGGAGGGAAAAAATCCACCTTACTGGTTATACTGGTCATTCCTTGTGTGCCTAATTTGCCTGGAGCTTTGTGGATTTGCATCGGCACACAACTGTTCAGCCGCGTGAGCCATCAAATGTATCGCCTTTGTCGGCTTCTGTGTCTGACCTGAAGGGAAATGATGTAGTCGGTCCCCGGCCTGAGACGGTTCACGTCCAAACTCCAGATCTGGTTCAAGATCTCGGTGAGCTCCTGGTTGGCCTGCTGACTGTAAAGAGAGAACACAAAAGGCCACTGGGAGTGATGGCTGCCTTGAGTCATCGTTGTTGTCGGAGCGGATCAATGGAAGGTAACCCGATCAACATAAGCGGTTACCTAAACCTCGGGTTTAACATGGTATCGCTGATCCTCGTTAAACGCTTGTTGTTGACGCTGCTTGTGTGCGGTTTTAATATCTGTGTAGCCGTGAAGCTTAAGAAGAGCGAAGGCCATGTGTTTTGTGTTTATCAAACCGATCACGTCCATGGTCTTAAAGTCCTTACACAATAAAAGAAAGGATTCAGAGGGTAAGACGAGAGGCTGCTTCCTGTTTTGCATCTGCTTGTTTTGATCGTCATAGTTTCCAAAGCAAAACAGATGTTTGTCACACCGACCGAAGACGAAGATGCCAAGTCCTAAATTACTGAGGGAATGCTTATGAATGTCTCATGATTTATTTCAGGGCTTGTTTTTGATCACGACTGTGACTTGTGATGTTTGGTCCCTTGCATAATGTCCAGTTGTGCAAATCACATCACGCGTTAATGCTGACACCGGCTGATTGTCCGGAAAGCGTTTCTGAATACAACGTCACAAAATACAATTTACAATACACATCCGACGCAGTTTTAACGCTGAAAAGCATCAAATTACAGTCGATCTATCCTCATCCTCCGAATACCCTCCGAGCCAGTCGACTTTAAACTTCCATTGACCCACATTCGCTTGAATGCAGCTCCGACCACCTCCCTTGCGTTCTGTTTCTATTTCAATAACTCATCGGTACTCCATAAAACTCACCTTTTCGCCATGGTTGTGAAGGAGGACAAACTTTCCGACTTCTTCTTCCCCAGAGGTGACGCGGATGGAGGACAGTTATCCCCCCCGCCCCCCTCAGCGGGGCGGGGCCGGGCCGCTCCGGGTCCGGGTCCGGCCCCCGTCTGGTCCCCGCTACCACCGGGCCTGGGCCGCTCTTCTGCGATCACAGCGCTGCGGGAGCGTGTGTGACACATGTGGTGTGACGCAAACATCTGTATGTTCAGCCTCGAGGAGCCATACGCCTCGAGAGAGCCACGACATTTATTTTGAAACTCCCACCTGGACGGAAGTCGGCTATGCGCATGCGCAGCACCCACATGTGTTCTGCGCTACAGGGCCTAACTCGTCTTTTTTTATCATAGAAAGTGTACGGAATCGTTCCTCTTTGTTTCGTATAGGATATTTTCGCGTTGTTAGGAGGTGATCCCGCCTGCTTTCCCACTGCAGTGGAAACTCCACCGAAACCTGACCGTCCTGCTGCAGCCACAAGCCCGAGCATGGCAGCTGTCCTGGAGCTGGTGGTCGGGAGCTACGAGCAAGTTACCTTCGGCTACCGAGTACAGACCGACGGCAAGGTGTGTTGGAATGCCCCGCTTTATTAAGGAGGAGCATCGCAGGGGTCTTAGACGGAGATCGAGGACAGTAGTCCGTCTCAGACGTCTTGGGTTCAGTGCATCCAGCACGTAGACGTGATTTGTATTAATCCCAGTGGATGTGTGTGTGTGTGTGTGTGTGTGTGTGTGTGTGTGTGTTCTCCAGGAGTGGACCCCCAAGGCGGACTTCACCCATCACGCCCACACGTCAGCCATCACGACTGTAGCGGCCAGTGAGAGGTTCGTGGTGACGGGGAGCAAAGATGAGACCATCCAGGTGTATGACATGAAGAAGAGGGTGGAGCACGGCGCCCTGCTGCACCACGACGGTAGCTGTCTGTTTGTCACTACATCCATCCATCCATCCATCTTCTACCACCTAGTCCTCCACGGGGGGCCGGGGGGGCGGGGGGGCTGTAACCAGCTGACAATGGGTGAAGGAGGGGTCCACTCTGGACTGGACGCATATAGACAAACATTCACAGTCACACTTATGTACAAGTTACAATGAACATTTAACCTAGTCTCCACTTCTGGAGGAAGCCGGAGTACCCGGAGAGAACATGCAAACTACACAGAAAGATCCCAGCGTTCGTCCCAACCAGGATTTGAACCTGGGGCCTTCTGTGAGATGACAGTGTTCTGTTATTCACTTGATACAACCTCCAGTGAAAATGTCGTTTTTAAATATCCGTGATGTCTGTAAAGCTGCCACGCTGACATTGGGGGGGGGGTCCTACCTGTCCCTGTTGCCCAGGCACCATCACCTGTTTGGAGTTCTACGGCTCGTCTCATTTACTGAGCGGAGGAGAGGACGGACTCGTGTGTGTGTGGAACACCAAGAAGTGGCAGTGTCTGAAGTCCATTAAAGCGCACAAGTATGCAGATAAGGATGCCACAGGGCCTGAGAGTGTCGGGTCAGTTGTTGTTTTTGGACGGAGAAACGTGAACCCAGTTGTCCTCTTGTGTTGCTCAGAGGCTCGGTGACGTCACTGTCTGTCCACCCTTCTGGCAAACTCGCTCTTACCGTTGGGACAGACCAAACTTTGAGGTGAAATTCAGACCTACTTCAAATTGAATCAAGGGAAAGTTAGAATCAATACTGACTGCTACGTTTTCTGCTTTCAGAACGTGGAATCTGATTAATGGGAGATCTGCATTCATCAAGAACATAAAACAGAGTGAGGCTCATCGCAACAGGAAGGTCTTTGAACCCATGAATGAAATAAACTCAACCCTCTGCTCTCCCCAGATTCACACATTGTCAGATGGTCTCCAGATGGGGACAGATATGCAGTTGTGATCAACGACAAAGCGGACGTCTATGAGCTGGAGACGGCGTCGGTGACGGCGACCGTCGCCAATCCAAAGAGGATCTCATCGCTTCAGTTTTTAAACGTGGGTTCTCTACGAGCATGTCAGAGGGATCGCAAACACGATGTAACGCGCAGCTGGCGCCGTTTGATTTTTTCAGAATTCCATCCTGGCCATCGCTGGAGACGATGACCTTGTGAGGTTGCATGACATAGGAAACAACAAGGTGGTTTGTGAGTTTAAGGCTCATGAAACAAGGTAAGTGTGTTTCCACAGATGCCTTAAAGCTCCTCTGTCACATTAGCCTGAGGTGTGTGAACCGAGCTTTGGGGTTACAGAGTGAAAGCGGTGGACAGTTTCTTCATGGAAGATGACTGTGTGATGGTGACGGCTTCAAACGATGGATTCATCAAAATGTGGAAGCTCCACCTAAAAGAGGTACGCCCGATTTATTTAGCGGCGGTTCAGTGCGAAGCAGCGACGTCCTCTGGGGCTGAAACCAGCAACGAAGAAGCTGGATTGTTGTCTGCATTGTTGTCTGTTTTTCTGCCATGCCTCTAATGTAATTACCTGTTTAACAGAAGATGGAAACTCCCACTCTGCTCGGAGAAGTGAACACATCAGCCAGGCTGACGTGCCTCGCCGTGTGGAAACCTTCATCGGTGCCTTCAGCTTTCGCAGAGGAGTCGGCAGACAAAGCAACGACGTCTGGTGATCCCCCCCCCCCCCCTCCCAACAGCTCTTGACTTAGATGTTAACATGCCTCTGGCACGCCCCGCCACATTTCTGTCTGTATAACATCAGCTTCTTTTTCTTTTTTGCAGCCACAGGACTTGTTGAGGAGCTGTCAAAGTCGAGAAGAGTGAGAATAGCCGAAGAAGTCGTTCTCGAAGACGAGAGCAAACCGAAGAAGAAGAAGAAAAAGGATGGTGGAAAATGACACAGAAACAGTTTCATTATTCATGGATTGTCTTCTTCCTTGTGGAAGCTGCAAACAAGACGGCATTTATTACAGGTTTTATATACGTTTGCTCAACGCTGCAGTGGAGGAAAACATTGGCAGCAATAAAGGTCTATTTGTCTATTGTCTGTCGCTGTTATGTGGAGATGTTTCCGTTTGGAGGCCACATGGTCATAGCTTGTAATCTCCCCCCATTTTGGGGTTTTACCAAGACTGAATGCACCTCAGAAAACACCCCAAACCCTGACTGTGCCACAACCACCCTCTCGTACGCCCCAAATATAATATCAAACCAGATTGCGTCGGTGTCTGTCGCCGGCCATGATGATGTTTTTCAACTTTTAAGATGACAGCAGTCAGTAAACTTATAAGGATACAGTTATAGGCCTTCATTCTCAACAAAGTCTGGTTGGGTTCCACGCACACTTCATTGTAAAAAAAAAAAAAATAGAAAACGTTGCACACCTTTGTTTTGAAATGGGAGCCGGAAGTGGGTTTTTTTAATGGAAGGCTTATCCAGGAAGTGGATATGTTTTTAAAAGCTTTCTGAAGTTCAGCCATCGTCCAGGTTTCGTGGTTTAACTTCAACTGCCCCCCCCATCCCGGACATGGCCGTGGACTGGGTGTCCCTGGGCTTCGCCCTGCTGGTGTCCTCCGGAGGGGTCGCGGGTTACCTGAGCGCAGGTGAGCTCTCTCGGGGGGGTCCCGGTCCCGGTCCCAGGGGTGTCGCTGAGGCCGTCCTTGTCGCCCCCCACAGGCAGCGTCCCCTCTCTGGCCGCGGGGCTCCTGTTCGGGCTGCTGGCGGCCGTCGGGGCCTACATGACGTCCCGGGATCCCAGGAACATCTGGCTGTCTTTAGGTGAGCGGGTGGGTCCGGGTCGGTCCGGGTGGGTCCGGGTGGGTCCGGGTCGGGGGTGTGAGCGGGCTGTGACGGACTGTGTGGTCGCAGGGACCTGCGGGACCCTGGCGGTGGTGATGGGCCTCAGGTTCCTCAGCTCTGGTAAATTCATGCCTGCAGGATTCATGACTGTCGTCAGGTAATCCGCCGCTTAGTAACACTCCTGGGGGGTCCAATAGTGACTTGTTCCTTGGAAACATTGTGAAATAAATGTTATTTGTCTGTTTTTTTCAGCTGCCTGATGCTACTTAAGGTCATCAGTGGATCAATGAAGAGACCACGTCACATTTGAATGTACACACAGATGCAGCTTTTAATCTGCGTCTGTGTTGGTTGTTGACCAAAATACTGTGATTATTATTGAGATATTCACAATAATGCCTCTGTTTACTGAAGCCTGTACGTACTGTGAGATGTGATTTATAAGATCATTTACATGCAATAGTTAATTACAAAACAACTATACATTTTAATAAAAACATTTAATAAAGCCCTTTTGAGTCTGTTGTTATAATTGCTGGCAGTACAAACTCACCTTTTACAGTGATAAAAAAAAACATTGTAGCATCAGAACGATGAACCAGCCAGATGTTTGAGCACTTCTGTTTTAGTGACTCTTCCTAAACCACCAGATGACAGAATGTGCAGAGTCTTTAGTCATTTTACAAACTAGTCACAGTCAAAATGAATGAGGATCAGTTACTGCGTCTAAATCAAGACCAGCGCTTCATTTATAGATGAACGTCTTAAAACTACAGACACAAGAGCAGCAGCTGTGCTACTGTGATGGTTTAGGACACTGATGGTTTAGGACACTGATGGTTTAGGACACTCTGATGGTTTAGGACACTGATGGTTTAGGACACTGATGGTTTAGGACACTGATGGTTTAGGACACTCTGATGGTTTAGGACACTGATGTTTAGGCACGATGGTTTAGGACACTGATGGTTTAGGACACTCTGATGGTTTAGGACACTGATGGTTTAGGACACTGATGGTTTAGGACACTGATGGTTTAGGACACTGATGGTTTAGGACACTCTGATGGTTTAGGACACTGATGGTTTAGGACACTGTGATGGTTTAGGACACTGATGGTTTAGGACACTGATGGTTTAGGACACTGATGGTTTAGGACACTCTGATGGTTTAGGACACTGATGGTTTAGGACACTCTGATGGTTTAGGACACTCTGATGGTTTAGGACACTGATGGTTTAGGACACTGTGATGGTTTAGGACACTGTGATGGTTTAGGACACTGATGGTTTAGGACACTGTGATGGTTTAGGACACTGATGGTTTAGGACACTCTGATGGTTTAGGACACTGATGGTTTAGGACACTCTGATGGTTTAGGACACTCTGATGGTTTAGGACACTGATGGTTTAGGACACTGATGGTTTAGGACACTCTGAGGGTTAAACCTGATGGTTTAGGACACTGATGGTTTAGGACACTGTGATGGTTTAGGACACACTGATGGTTTAGGACACTGATGGTTTAGGACACTATGGTTTAGGACCCTAGGTTTAGGACACTGATGGTTTAGGACACTGATGGTTTAGGACACTCTGAGGGTTTAGGACACTGATGGTTTAGGACACTGATGGTTTAGGACACTGATGGTTTAGGACACTCTGATGGTTTAGGACACTGATGGTTTAGGACACTGATGGTTTAGGACACTGATGGTTTAGGACACTGATGGTTTAGGACACTCTGAGGGTTTAGGACACTCTGATGGTTTAGGACACTGATGGTTTAGGACACTGATGGTTTAGGACACTCTGATGGTTTAGGACACTGATGGTTTAGGACACTGATGGTTTAGGACACTGATGGTTTAGGACACTGATGGTTTAGGACACTCGATTAACTGTGATGGTTTAGGACACTGATGGTTTAGGACACTGATGGTTTAGGACACTCTGATGGTTTAGGACACTGATGGTTTAGGACACTGATGGTTTAGGACACTGATGGTTTAGGACACTGATGGTTTAGGACACTCTGATGGTTTAGGACACTGTGATGGTTTAGGACACTGTGATGGTTTAGGACACTGATGGTTTAGGACACTCTGAGGGTTTAGGACACTGATGGTTTAGGACACTGATGGTTTAGGACACTGATGGTTTAGGACACTGTGGTGGTTTAGGACACGTGGTTCACGCTTTTCTCAATTGTACAAAGTTTATTAGTATTTGTGGACAGGTGCGCCATCTAGTAGTAACTTTAATGTCTGCATCTGAACGACATCTAATGCCTGATGGGCCTGTGTCCAAACCCCGGGGGCTCGGTTCTGGAGGACAGGTCACGTCTAAGGGGACGTCTGAAGGCCAGGTCACGTGTGACGGGACAGGTCACGTGTGAGGGGACCTCTGAAGGGACATCTGAAGGGACAGGTCATGTCTGAAGGGACAGGTCATGTCTGAAGGGACAGGTCACGTGTGAGGGGACGTCTGAAGGGACAGGTCATCCTGGTTGTCCAGGCCGTTCTAACTCTCGGGTTCTTCTCTTCTCTGTCCGTCGTCCCCCTCTCAGCCACGCCTGCAGCCAATGTCTTTCACAAACACCCCGTGTCCCCCCGCCAGCCCGCTGGTGTCTTTGCAGAAGTCTCTCTGGCGTCTCTTTATGTCCTCTCATGTCTCTTTATGTCCTCAGATGTCTCTCTGTGTCCTCACATGTCTCTCTGTGTCCTCACATGTCTCTCTGTGTCCTCTCATGTCTCTTTATGTCCTCAGATGTCTCTCTGTGTCCTCACATGTCTCTCTGTGTCCTCACATGTCTCTCTGTGTCCTCCACCAGGAGCCGCCGGCCGCCATGTTTGTTGTGGTGAAGCCTCCGCGCAGGGAGATGACGTAGGGTCGACGGCGAGTGACGTTAGAGCCGCGTTCAGACGGTCTGGTTTAAAACTTCACATGTGTGTCCGACCCGAGGATTAAAACACACCAGCGCAGTCAGCTCCGGACGCTGCCGCGGAAAAATAAATAAAACAAAATAAACACAAGCCGACCTGGGTCACAAACATGAGATGACGGACCACAAAGTTGGACACTTTGGACCGAGGCAGAATGCGACAGAAGAGGCAGAATGGGTCATTTAAAGACGAGGACGCAGCAAAGGTTCAGATTTAAAACACCGACCATCGACCATTTAAGCAGACCAGGTGGCGTGTGCACTAACTAGAACGCGTTTCCCCTGGACACGGCCCGAAACACACGGATGACCCGTCGATCTTACAAAGCAGACTGCGACTACAAACGCGCTCAAGGTCGTCCACAAAAGTCTGGTTTCGGCCCGGACCGGCGCGTTATCGCCGCAGCCTGCCGGTCCTTTATCTGCGGGTCGCTCTGCGGTCGCGGGAGCCCGAAATGCGAGGAATGAGAATCACGACCAGCACGCCCGGGACGCCGCCGCCGTAGTGCACCCGGCAGACGCGCAGCGGGACCCGCGCCTCCGCGGGGGGGAGGGGCGCGTCTCTTCCGGAGATTACGGTAAGACGGACCCGCAGTGTCCACGGAGGGATCAGGTGATCGCGGCCGAGGCTGAGCGGGGGGGGCGCGGAGTGACACACGGCAAATGTCGGAGCACAACTCACTCACACTTCAGCCTCGCAGCCGGATTTCAGTCGCCCTGCCGAGCCTGCGCTGGAATGAAGCCTCGCTAGGGCCGCCGGCGCGACTGCGGGTTTTTGCGGGGAGGTTCTAATTGAGGCGGGATCCCGGCGACGGGCCGACATCGGCGTCGACATGGGGCTGTGCTACAGCCTGCGCCCCCGGCTCTTCGGGGACCTGAGCGGATCTATTTCCAACGCCACCTCGGACTCGGAGCAGCCTCCCGACGCCGCCGTGCCCAGCCGGGCCGGGGGGGCTCGTCCGGAGGACGCCGGGGGATGCGGGGAGAGCTCGTCGCTCCGCGGCGGGGGGGGGGGGGGGGGGGAGGAGGAGGGGGAGGCGGCCCGGTGCGCCACGGGGACTCTGCGAGGCTTCCGCCGGTGGAGCACCTCCGTGGAGACACCGGGACCGACGGGGTGCTCATCCAGAACGGAGGCGGAGGAGGTGGGGGGGGGGCGGGGGAGGAGGAGGTGGAGGTGGCGGAGGGAAGGGCGCCGGCAAGGACCGCGGCCGACGCTTGCAGCTGCTCCAGAAGACGAGCGCCCAGAAGCAGAAGAACTGGGACAAGCTGCTGGTGGAGGAGAAGGAGGCCGAGAAGGAGGCGAAGAAAGTGAGCAAGAGCATCGACAGGGCGCTGAAGGAGCTGAAGCGGGAGTACAAACAGACACACCGGCTGCTGCTGCTCGGTAGGTGTCCGGGACGACGACGACGACGATGGTGCTGATGGTGGTGGTGATGCTGATGGTGGTGTGGCTTTTTAGACAGGGACCAAAAGGATGTGACTAGTGTAGAGGCCTCGTGTCACATCTGGGCTGTGGACACCCCCCCCACACACACACACACACACACCGACAGCCTGCATCTGTCAGGGATAAATGATGAAGATGGACGTTTAAGACGCCTCCCCCTCCACCTCGACCACTCATCCAAAAATACAGTAAAGAAATCAGACATCACATCCCCTGATCCAACGCTTTCCTTCAGCGTTGACTCTGGGAATCATCAGGTTCAGCAGACTGCTGTAACCCCCCAGATGAGGATCATTTAAGGGAAAAGCCAAATACAAAAAAAAAAAAAGCCATCACACATCGTCTACCTAAAGTTTATGAAGTCAATCGTGTGAGTTGGTACACTCTTGTTATCATCATTATTAGTATAAACAGTATTAGTGGACCTGTCATAGTAGTCTGACAATCACACGTGTCAGGGTACCCCATAATAATCTGAATTAAATAGAACAGAGCAACGCACCATCAAGAGTGTTTTTATGATGTATGTTGTGGGATTTTTGCACGAAAGCTGCTTACCAAAAATACGTATATTAAATAGGATAAAGAGAGGGCACCTCAGCAGCCTGCAGAATAAATGTGTAGTTTTCATATAGTTTTATTTATTCTATTGTGGAAAATCCAGGGGTTACTGATGAGATGACACAATACAACTCAATGATTCAACTCGGCGTGATTTTAAAAAAAGAACTTTAGGGCCCCTTGCAGTTTTAGTTTTATGTGGTCTGCTGTCTGTTGTGCTATAAATGGTCAGAGATGAGATATTTTTAGCGTTTGGCACAAGTGTGAGCATTAATAAAGCAAATGAATGTGATCCAATCGAAGCAGTTTTAATGCATTCGTGTTAGTGAGCTCAAAAGTAAATTATGGGTCATATATTGTATCAGTTTGTGCCCACAAAGACGGGTACATATATTTCATTCATGAAGGCCTTACCAGATTAAAATCTTAGTAATTACTCTAATTTAGCTTTGATAATGATAGTTTAGCTGACTTGTAACATCAGGTTTCGCAAGCAGCTCAGTTTCCTGAAGTCTAACACGTCTAGTTTGTGTTTTGAATGTCAAGACGTGTTAAATCGTGCCATGTTTTGTCACTCTGTGTCATCAATGGCCAGTTCATTCTCCCGACTAAATGACCCTCGGCAATTTAAAAACCGGAAGAAACGGCTCGTCTTGATGAGGTCACACGCGTGGAGGTGTCGTGCGTCCTGCCGTGAGCCTCCGCGGAAGGCCGTGTGGTCTCGGACACCCTCGGTTCGGCTCTGGCAGCTGTTATCGTCGTATTCCACGCCTGGGTCTTCGCTGGACATTAAGCCCTTCAGGTCCCCAGCTGGACTCCTGTTGTGTGACACAGGACCAAGTTCCTCTGAAAGCGGACACCTTTCAAGTAGTGTTGTGTTTCAAGTCAACATATGCCAGCTAATCTGGGTCATTTTATGTGCATTTGCTGCAGGTATTCAGTGGAAAAGTCACACAGAAGCTGTAGAGCACATATATCCTGATCCAACACAATCCCAAGTTCACTTTTTGCTGGCATTTCATACATTTTCGATCCTGATAATATGGAATCAAGTTGCTAAAATGAGTATACACACACAAGTATATATACATATATATGAATATACACATATATATTTGTGTGTGTATATATATATGCATTTATATATGAGTGTATGTATATTATATAGAGATATATCAGTTTAGCAGCAGTAAACAAACATTTGTCAGCTCATTAAAGTGAATTAAGTTCCTTTTAGACTCGATAGTTCAGGCGGGGCTCTGTTATTTCCTGGAAAGGAACTTAGTTTATTGTTGACTCTGTTGGATCTGATTCTTTACAAGCCTGTGGTAATATCTCCAACAGCTTTCCTAGATGTCCTAAACCGGCTCTTTCATATCTTATCACCCTTCACGAGCCTGAACAACAGGCTGTCAGTAATGTGGTGCACTTGATAAACTGGACAGGAATGGGTACTGAAAAGAGGCATTCAGGCCGACCTGTCGCCTGCTGGAAGTCACTCCGTATGATTTCTACCTGTTGTTTTTTTTTGTTTTGTTTTTTTTTGTACTGCCCGTGAAGCGCTAATTTGGAAAAGCGTATTCATCCACAGAAGCAGCCGAGCCCACACGTGTTGCGTTATCCCACCCGGTTGAACACAAGTGGCGTCCGGTGAACTTTGCTTCTCTTTAAATGTGTTTTATCATTGACCATTGGTGAACTTTGATACCGGCGGCGCAGGGTTCCCATCTGATGCCGTGACTCAGGTGCTCAGCGGGAGTTGTTGCCATGTTTACGACACTGACGGTGTAACTTGTCCCCATAGTTGTATCGGCTGAATCAAAGCGAAAGGCGCCACGCTGTGTGTACTCTCCAGGTTGTGCTTCCTGTGTAGTTTCTACTTTATCAGACACTTGTGTCATTGAAGAGTTCCTAATGAATAACACGGAGAGGAGAGGAGGCAGATTCCACATTTATTTAAGAACGTAAATTAGTTTTAGGATTAGGGCGGCGTGCCATGTTTCTAGATTGGCCCCTTAACTTTTGTGTCTGAGCGGGGGCGACACCGCCAAGGCTCCATTTTGCAGCCCGGGCTCACCATCACTCTGAAACTAGCAAAAACATGGCTGTCAAAACAGAAATTACTTGTTGCGAGGTATTTTTAGACGTTTCACGCAGTGTTTACATCGGCAAAGAATTGGGAAAGTTTTCCCAATGCCGCCCATGCACGAGCCCTGACAGATTAATTATGAAAGATGGCGGATCCCTATTTAGTTTGAAAGTTCAACACGCGTCCCCCCCCTCACATAAAAGTCAGCGCTGGGTGCGTGCTGGCTCCAGTTTTAAGTACACGAAATCGAGTTTAAAAGTTGTGTCTTTACCTTGAGCCCAGTAAAACACGTAAATTGCCGGCAGTAATAAAAATAAAGCATTAAACTCCTAAAAGAGCCTGTCCCATTAGACGGTGTGCAGGAGCCCCAGCTTGCTGTGCTGAGTCCAGCCACTAGAGAGTGATGCGGGCCAGCCGTAAGTGTTGACCTTGCTCTCAGATGTGGGGAGACCGAATTGTTCCTCGCCTCTTCCTGCCCCGGCGAGGGTGGGGAGGGGGTGTGGTCGTACTTTTACCCCTCCTCAGGTGAAGCCAGGGCGGCGGCTGCGATTCCCCCGGTGCAGGACGTGCTCCCGGCCTTGCGGGCCTCACAAGCGTTGGCATCCTATTTGAGTATTGACGACAACAACGGTCCGTTCCTTGTCGGGGGCCGCACAAATATTTATCCGCGCCCGCTTCAGGCTTTAGCGCCACGTTTTTGTGAGGCGCACCGATACGTACAGGGGCTCCAGGTCAGAATCCTGTAGGTTATGTATTTATGCGGTTTTATACATGTTTGTAGTAACAGGAGGTGACATTTCAACAGAAACTCCCTTAATCCTCAACATTGTTCACATGTTGTATATAAAACAAGTGCAAGTTCATACCAGTGCAGGTTATGTCTGTTGCCTCAGACATCCAAACATCTATGTGTTTTCTTATTTTGGAGCAGGTTTACCTGCTTGTCTCAAATGGTACATCATTCACTCACAAGAGCAAAGGGAGAAAAAAAACAAAAAAACAAAGATGTGTTGTTGTTGCTTGTCAATTATTTGACTCTACCTTATTACCCAGTATCAGAGGTCTCCATTTTAAATACGTGAGCCAGTTTGAGGAGAATTTAGGGAGTAAACTATCTTGGGTGGGCTTGTCTACGTGTTTAATGTACAATATATCAACGTAAAAGAAACCGTAATTACCTTTATTTAGCATTTATATAAACTCACCACTTGAATTCAAATCTGTCAGATCCAAAATGAAAACCCCTAAAAGTTACCACTTACTAATACAACTTCAGCGTCATGTCGAAGTGACTACACACAAGTGAAAGTTGCATACGATTAAAAGTTACAGTAACAGGTGTTATTTGAATAAATATAGTTTCAAATGCCAATAATCGTAATAACAGTCTTGAAAGTACTTGTAATTCACACTTGTTTGTTTGTGGATTGTATGAGGTCTGAGTATAAATCTGCATTTAAGGGAAAGTTATGAATATTAGCCACCTCATGAAGGCAGGTTTGTTTTAGGATTGTGCAAAAACCTTTAAAACAGTGGTATAGTAAAATAGTAAACAGTAGAAAGGTTCACTAAAGTCATGAAAGCTCATCACGACACTGTAAAGACACAGAAATGATATTGTGTAGTGGAATGAAAGTCACAGTCAACTAGAATTTTGCATAAATTTTAATGAGTAAAATCACCAGTAACCACAAATAGTAATAACAAATAAGTATTTTATGACTATTTTGTAACCTATATCATGAAGCTGATCACATGTTCAAAATGTCAACTAGTGGAATATAGCCGTTTTAAGGAGCAAGTCATCTTTTGAATTAAGAACAAACGAGTGACTCTTGTGAGCACGATCGAGCCGTGCTCCTAAATCTAGGGTGTCCAGGTTGGTGCAGGTGGCACGGAGGGCCCGGGGCCCTTCTGAGGTGCCCTTGAGCAAGGCCCCGACCCAGCTGTGTGCCCCCTCCACCACCTGTACGGAGACACCAGAGCCCAGGGTCCTCCACACACCCGGAACCCCCCCCCCCGGTGCCCCGGGTCCGCCCCACACCGGCGCTCCCCCCGCGGGGTCTGGCTGTCTTCCTCCCGGCGGGAGGGCGACCGTCTGGGGCCGGCGTCCGGCTCGGGTCAGGGCCGCTCCGGCCAGGGAGACCCGGCCCTCGAGCCCGGCCGGCCGCCGCTCCTCTCCCGGCCCACGGACGCGGGACCGGCACCAGGAACTAGCTCTCCCTTCCCTCCCTTCCTCCCTTCCTCTCTCGCCTCCCCCCTCTCCCTTCATCGCCGGCGCAGTTATAAAACGCCGAGGCCGTCCGCTCCGGCTCAGCGCGGGCTCGTGTTCCGTCCTCCTCCGCGGTCGGCGGCTACTTCCTGGAGCCGCAGCGAGAGGCAGTGCTGAGTTACAGAGGCGGAGGAGCCGACACAATTCGAGGCAGAAAAAAACCCGGAGCCGAAGACAGAGGGGCTGGGGACGCGGCGGGGACGTTTTATTGGATTCCCGCAATTAAAACAAAACAACCCTCTCTGCTTTTTTTTTTTTTTTTTTTTTTTTTTTTTTTTTTCCTGTCCTGCCCCCCCCACCACCACCGACGCCGCCGCCGCCACCACCACCCCCCCCCGTGTTCTACCTTCGGTCCGGGTTTCCGCGCCACCGCCTCGCCGGACCGAGCGGCCGTTCTTCGGTGACTTCGACGCGGCGTGGATGACGCTGGGCTGCGGCTAAGCGCTGGGACCGTACCGGGGAGCACATTCAAGAAGCCTCGGAGGGGTGGCGGTTTTTTTTTTTTTTTTTTTTTTTAACCGTTTTTTTTCATTTTTTATTACACGTTCGAGCCATTCCGGTGTCCCTTTTTTATTTTTATTTTTAAAAAGCCCCCCCCCCACGGTGCCGGTTGACATTTTGTTTTTTATTTATTTTTTTCTGAAACGCATTTTCACGATTCCAGAAGGAAGGGTTAGGGCGACGGAAGATGGGTTGTTTGGGCAACAGCAAGACTGAAGACCAACGCATCGACGAGAAGGCTCAGCGAGAGGCGAATAAAAAGATAGAGAGGCAGCTGCAGAAGGAAAGACAGGCTTATAAAGCCACGCACAGACTCTTGCTGCTGGGTAAGGCTGGGGGGGTTAGAAAGCTCGCCGTTCGGCCGACCACGTCGCCCCGTTTGACAGCACTAATGTGTCATGGAGGTGGATGTGGATGGTGGGGCTTCGTTCACCGGAGCTGCTTTTTTTTTTTAACGCGTTCAAATCCTCCCCCCCGAGCGTGTCCGCACGGTGACACTAACGTGTGGTTCTTGTGTTGTTGTTTCATTTTTTAAATTTAATTTTTTATTTTTTTTTGCTGTGTGTGTGTGTGTGTGTGTGTGTGTTCGAAGGTGCGGGAGAGTCCGGAAAAAGCACCATTGTGAAGCAGATGAGGATCCTACACGTCAACGGCTTCAACGCAGAGTGAGTTGCCGCTCGCTCCGTGTCACACGCTCGCCCGGGTCTTACTTAACCACCGCGGCCCGAGCTGCCGCCGCCGGCCCCCCCCTTTTGTCCGCTGCCCTGCCGGTGAGCAGCAGCCCTGACGCCGCCTGCGAGCGCTGCAGCGCCGGCTGGGCCCAGGCTCCCATGCAAAGCAGCTAATGTCTTTTCCTCCCTTTTCTGCCCCCCCCACCACCTTTCCGTGTGATTGTACAGTTATCATGCATGCAAGAGGGGGCTCTCTCTCGAACTCGAATGCCGAATAAATTCGCCCCGTCTCTTTCCTGTTTCATGTGAGAGGGTGAAAGGTTGTGATCGACACAGGCCTATTGATAATTTGTTCTGCTGCAAGGCCCTGCATGGCATTGATCTATCCAGTGGTCTATTTTAAACAGCCCCAGTATATGACAGAGCGCTGGGTGTGTAAGAAAGTCCTCTGCATGTGTGAATTTAAAAAGAATAATGGGGACAGGGCAGGTTCGGTTGGGTATGACGCCTAGCTTTGCATCTCCAGGCCTGCTTGTAGACCGTGGCTATGGTTCCAAATGTCCCGTTCCTTCGGCTTTTCAATGACCTTCGTCCTGTATTTTACTCCCACCTGACCTCCTATACATAGCGCACAGGTACCTATACCTGTGCGCTATGTATAGTCGTATTAGGGCAGTTTAACCCACCGGTAATCTCAACTTGCCCGCTCAATAATAGAAGTTGTATGGTTATCTGCTGTGGTTAATCACTGGGTAACGGCGCCCTCACATTTTGTCTCCATATAGAGAAAAGAAACAGAAAATCCAAGATATTCGGAAAAATGTAAAGGATGCCATAGTGGTGAGTGTTCTGTAACTGGTTTTTGTTCCAGTGTCTCAGTTTCAATTTCATTGCAGTTCCGTTTAACAGATTAAGATGTTGTGTTCAGCCTGTTTAATGCATATTTATTTCTCCCACACCTCACGCTTTTTCAGACTATAGTGTCGGCGATGAGCACTTTAATACCCCCAGTCCCACTGGCCACCCCCGAGGACCAATTCAGAATTGAGTACATCAAAAGCATAGCACCTCTCTCTGATTTTGACTATCCACAGGTAAGAGGTTCCTAAGGTTTTTGGGTGTGTTCTCTGCGCGTGTGTGTGTGTGTGTGTGTGTGTGTGTGTGTGTGTGTGTGTGTGTGTGTGTGTGTGTGTGTGTGTGTGTGTGTGAAGAATGCTGGGTCAGTGTGGTGTCTTCTTTTTTGTCCTCCTTCATGTGCATTTCGTCTGTGTAGCTGCTTGATGTGCTCTGTTCACATTGTGCTGATAAAGCCCATGGGTGTCAGAAGAACTTTTTAGTCAAACTGGCCTAATGTTTGCTTTACTCTTGCCTTTTTTTGATGTTTGATCCCACAACAGGAACAGGATTAATTCCCTTTTATACACTGATATATCTTTCTTGTGCTTGGTTATGTTGGTCTTGGATTGATTCCTGTCCCAATAATATTTAATTTTTTGTTCTTTTAATAATGGCTTGTTTTTGGAACGGACAGCTATAGTTTAGGTTGACTGGTACATATTCTGATACTTATAGTATTCTGTAAACTACAGTTTTGCATTCATTGTCTTATCTCTTACCATGGACTTATTTAATTTTGGGCTTCTGGTCATTAATTTGAGAATTAGAATTGTTTTTAATGTGTTCATTTCCTGACAGGGCTCACAAAAGGAGCATTATCAATACACTAATGCGTACTGCTGTGTAAAGGCCACGGACATAGGAAGAGCCAGGGTTGACTTCCCAGGCACAGCCAGGCCAAATGGAACAGCGTAGCTCTGTTAGGAGTGCCCGTTCCGTCATCGGTCGCGGGTTTCTCTTGTGCCATCATTGTCACCACTGCATTTACATACGCTACCGGCTCACGGACATGGCCTAACCGTGGCTTGTGGCTTTCAGTTGTTCGTGGTGTTGTGAAACAAGTTTTTTAAGAACACATGTCTCTGGATAATGTCTCAGTGAGTTTATCCAAATGTAACCCTAATGGGAACCATTAGCTTGATGGATTTTTATGTTCACACTACATCAGTCAGTTTTAGAAATTGTTTTTAATGCTCTGTGCAGGAAGAAGAAGTAGACTGTCTTTGACTTCCTACATT
The DNA here is from genome assembly GCA_911728415.1 of Lagocephalus sceleratus. Lineage (NCBI taxonomy): Eukaryota > Metazoa > Chordata > Actinopteri > Tetraodontiformes > Tetraodontidae > Lagocephalus > Lagocephalus sceleratus. The sequence continues at coordinate 1,953,447 of CAJVRN010000015.1, read as the reverse complement.
GCCGTGAATGACCGACTGATTGGTTTAACTGAGGCAGATACTAGCTTGTAGCTTTGGATGTGCTATTCTTTATTGCTGCAAAGGAAGATTACTTTTGAGAGTCAGATGAATAGATCTACTATTTGTTGACATTTTTCACTGAGCAAAATTCTTGCAGATTTTTGAAATGTCATTCAAACTGTTTTCTGCAATGGTTTCCTCACAACCCACGAATCAGTTTAATTGTCGGTTTAAGTCAACAAAAGTGCCACTAATCGCAGCTCGTTACTTATAGCATCCTTCATGGCACATATCTGGTGAGCCAGCTGAAGGGTCTATAAAGTAACCTGATAGTCACCTAGAAGTTGGAGCTAGACAGATGTACTACCGATATGCTAACTGGCTAATGCTAAATAACGAGGTTTTTTTTAGAGTGTTGTCTTCTGCCGTGATGAACTAAGCTCTGTTGACACGATGTTGGGCCCTTTTTGTTTTCCTTAAGATCAAGGTTAAATAACCTTTTACACATTTTCTTTTATAACACCCCATGTTATGCATTCTACTCAAATTGTTACAATGCTCCACTTACTTTTACAGCTAAAGTTACTTTTCTACTGTAGATATTGGCAGTGACCTTTCCATGTAGCTGTTTTTTTTGCAGAAACAATGTGGGGAAACTGCTGCTGTACAGTATTCTACAAACTGATATATTGCGTCAGACAGCAGTGAAGAAAAGGAAAACATGACATTCTTAAAAACTTCATTTTTGTTATATTTTTGAGATATTTTTTGGCACTGGAAAATCTGTTGGGGTATCCAGCTGACACTATGTTGAAATATACAGTTTTTGTAGCGGGAGAAAACTTGTATCCTTAAACATTCTACATGATGTTTTTATTATTCTTTCTGTTCTTTAGGTTTTTTCCTCTGTCAAACTGTGCAATTGATAATAATAAGTACACAAAAAACTAAAGCACATGTGAGTAAAAGTTCCTCTGTTTCTTCTGCTCTAATGCAGTTCTTCAGTAGATCAAGGCATCAAGGCCACAAATTCCTTCCATTCTTAGCTTCCACTAATACAATTCTACAATTAAAGAAAAAAAAATCCATCAGGCCATCCCAATTATAGTCGTTAGATAGTCAGAACATTACTTATAAACCCTTTTGATCTAGTTGCATTAGTAAATTATAGCCCTATATCTAACCTTCCCTGTGTCTCCAGAATTCTGAAGAAGGTGGTGGTGACTCAATTACTTGACCACCTACAGAGGAACAGTCTGTTTGAAATGTTTCAGTCAGGTTTTGGAGTTAACCACAGCAAAGAAACAGTACTTGTTAGAGATACAAATGATGTTCTCATGGCTTCATTGATCCTACTGTCCTGTTTCAGAGACTGGATCATGTCATTGGGGTTAAAGAGACAGCGCTAGTTAGATAGGTTAGTTTAGATTATATAGATCAGATAGATTCCAGGTTGTTCATGATATTCTCTCTTCATGTAGAAGGGCTAGTATGTGGAGTTCCACAGGGGTCGGTACTTGGACCCACCCTTTTCCCTATTCAGATCAAAGGCTATTGCATTTGATCCTAAAATCCTCAGAAATAGATTAGCTGATTATATCAGGATAGCATTTCTTTATATCCTGTTGTTTGTCTCTTAAGGAATGGTGGACTAATCTTTGACTAGGCTCTAGACTAGGATTTACATATATGTTACTTTTAGTTTGTAATTCATTGTTAGCAGAATGTCCAAATAAGTCTTCAACACTCTTGCTGATCCATAATGTTGTGGCTAGAGTTTGGACACAATTACCAAGAGATCACATTTCTCTTATACTGCCCATGAAAAAATAGATTTTACTATACATCTCCTGAACTCCAAGGTCCTTGGAGGCCAAGCTCCATCATATCTGGTGAAGGTAATAGCACCATATCACCGCAATGGACCGCTCCACTCTGAGTGCTGGTCTACTTGTGGTTTACAGAACCTTTTAATAGTAGAACAGATGGTCTACCATTTAGGTATCAGACCCTTCTGCTGTGGAACCATTTCTCTGTCCAGGTACATGAGGATAATTCCCTTTCTACTTTTAAAATCAAGATTATAACCTTCTTTTTAGAGAGTGTTAACATTTAGCATTTCAGCCATGCTACTATAGTCCGAGGCTGCTGGGATACAGAAAAAAAAAGATACACTGACAGTCTTCTCTCAACTTATTGGCCCATGGTTGCTTTCCTGTCCTCCCCTCTCTTCACTTCACCTCACCTTAACTCAGTTTTTGATGTCATTAACACCTTCTTCTTTAGTTTTGAGCTTTTCGAGCTCTCTCCCCCTCCCTCTCACGCTCTTTCGCTCTATCTACCTACAGGTATTGCTGACTCCATACTTGTACACAGACCTCTGACCCCACTTACCCACTCAGTTTTAGTTCTTAGTTCTTCTCAGTATTCACTATTTGCACGTAAGCTGTATGTAACTTTCCCCTCCTGCATCCCCTGTCCATCTCTCCTTCTCTTTCTCCTTCACCCGTCTTGTCATCAGTAGGAGGGTCCCCTCGTGAGCTCTGTTCTGCTCAGAGTTTCTTCCCGTTAAAAGGGAGTTCTTCCTTGCCACTGTTGCTTTTGCATGGTCAGGTTCTGATTTAAATAACGTGCTTAGAGACATTCTTGAGTGTTACAGATGCTGTAAGAATAAAGTTGAATTGACTAAGAAGAACACGACAGCTTTATTAATCCCCAGAGAGTGGAAATTACTATTTTTACACTCTGTATAGTACGCACACATTATTTACACGCGAACATACAGAACGCATGCACATACAAGCATTGAGCATACCGTTTATTCAACCTTTTGGAAAATAATTATGTTTGATGCAAAAATATTTTCTTGATAGTGCATGGTTGTTGTTTCATAGTTTTATTTTCTAAGTAATACTTTAGATATTTGTCCATAAAATAGTATCAATATTCCCATTTATTTAGCCATCATTTATTGGTTTATTTACATTGTTGTGTTGACTTGGTCTCTTTAGGATTAGAGTAAATGTATTCCTCTGATTTGTGTGCTAACAAAGTCAAGTTATTTACTGTTTATATTTTGTACATTTCGGTCCATGAAATATCTTGTATTGGTGTAAAGTCAGATTATCTCTTGATTGATATTGGTGCACAGATAGAGGCACATTACACAACAGTTGTCCCTTGTCTTTCGATCTAATTAACTAATGTAAAACTTTTAAGTTAATCTGTTAAAACAGGGCGGTCTTTTAAAACTAGATATTACTTTTATAAGAATGGGGTAGCTCATTTCAGATTGTCTTCATTTACTTTGATCAAACAAAAGCAGGTCATATTTTCTGATCAATTAATTTGGAAATATGTAAACTTTTTGTCTTTCCTTATGCAAAAGTGATACCCAAGATGGCTGATCATTGAGTTCTGTGAACTGCCTGCAAGATGGTGCCAATTTGTATCAGAATGTGTCTGAAATGACTCAGTTTTGAGTCTAGATTGTATGGAATCTTTTCATTTTATTTTAAAGACATTAAACATTATATATCACAATCACAAAGATTCCCTTTATGTAAAGCCGCAGGCCGAATCTTGCTGCATATTTTAGGCGATGTTTAGGATATTCTGTGAAAATTTTCAATTCTATGAAAAGAAATGTACCTGTGCAAACATTTATACAAATTGCACACCAAATATCAGTGCTGTAAGTTCCTAAATTAGCCAGCGAGCAGATGTCTCATCTGAAGTAGAGCAGTATGGTCTGTTATTGCACTATATCCATGTTGAAGCTGACATGTAACCATCTCACATCAGCAGGATAGTGCCATCATTGAGGAACATTTGACAACAACAACTACAACAAACACAAAAGTATGATTAGGCCCTTCGCAAAGCTTCAGAATTAGTCTAGAAACTGCTCAGGAAGGAGACCTTGGTGGTTTTCACATATTGGTTTGTCATGCGTTACAGATATATCCATGAAACACTCACAGTTAATTTTGGGCATTGAGATATAAGATATTTCAAATATACAATGTAGGGTCCATAAAATTAAATATGTGTGAATTTACACCAGCTGCTGCACTGCACACCACATTACAATGCCAAGATTTTGTAAATTTAGAAGAAATTTCCAGCCGTATGTACTATAAACCAAATGGTGGATGGGTAGTGAATTTTGTGTTTTCATCAATTAAAATGTCCAAGCTAGACTCCAGTGTGTCCCCATACTTTCTTTACCCACATGCAATGCATGAAAGTATGCATTTTGCACATGCAGCAGAGGAATGCCTGCATCCAGAGTCCAAACATTCACTGCCAGCTTGACAGCTTCAGAAAGTGGAGGCTCTCTGGTCATTCACTCTTATCATTTAGAAGAGATCACTTCATCATCGTCCAACTACCATTGCTCTTCATGCTTGTGTTTTCTTACCTACGCAGAATATTCACCAACACACCCTCTTTGGTGTTCCTGGTGCCCACAAAGTCTTTACGGCCTGGTAACATGATTGAAATTGAAAAGCTGATCTGAAAATGTTCTCAGCAGAGCCACCAGATAATCTGACTACAAGAGGTGTTGGAACAGTTGAAGTGACTGGAAAAGCACGGAAAAGAGTTAAAAAGCTTGTGTAAAGAAAATTCCCCTCTGGTCTCTTTCTGTGTTATCATTTCCACTGTAGGGCACTGTAGCACACACTGCATTTATTCAACCTTCCAGTGTCACACGATTCTGTGGAAAAGAGCCTTAAGGAACTTTGTCTGCACCCATCCTATTCTACACCCTCCACCCCTTCTCTCCAGATCAGTCCCAATGGTTTTTAGGTTTTTTTTCTAAAGCTTAACATTTAACTATGCATTGGTGTGAGCCTTTTGGATACTCAGAACTAAAACCTGAGAGATGTTATCAGTTCTATTAAACTTTATCAATAATAGTTGTGGTTGGCGTTCATATTTGACTCCAAAGCAAATGCTGAAAAACACAGGCAGGATATTGGAAGCCATTTTCCTTTATAATAATGTACCTTTTTAGAAACACTACTGCTTGCAGAATAAACTAGTAAATGTGTCCTGCTGTGGTCAGAAGTGTTCTAGTTTTTTGATGTATTGATCAAGCTGAAGTTATTTAATGTACATGTGCATTGTAATATGTTAACTGGCTTGAAAGAAGGCCAATGTTATGTAACTGTAAAAGTAGTTTAACCCGCAGAGTACAAAAGTTTTGTGGTCAACAGAAAGGTAATTGGCAGAGTGTTAGCCTGTGAGTCTTCTTCAGACTAGTTCTGTGAATTGTCTCCGCGTTCAAATGAATCACCAGATCAGCCAAGAGGAGTTCTGCCTCAGCATGTGATCATTTACCAGGCACCTTCCTCCTGTCCTCTTCTGGTTACGGGGCTACTTTCACCCTCTCCCCAGTCAGTGCAGGGCCAGTAGTCATGCGGTAGCTCCCCAGAAGGTGACAAGGGATCTTAGCCCGACGATCTTTGTTATGAGTCGTCGAGTGTCCTCGGTGTCCCAGAACACCGTAGAATCTTGCTTAAATTGTCAGGTATTTCGTCACCTCTGTATCAGTGTATTGTTATATTGCCAATATGCAGCAGCCGTGAAGAGATGGCGTTCCTTCTCATAGTACTGCATCGCGATCTGGCACAGTTTAACATGTGTTAGGTAACAATATCATTTTTATCCAGCGCTGAGAGATGGGATGAATATTTTCAGGTTGTAGAATTTCCAGATGAAGGTTTCTTTTGAAGTTACTTCAAGTAATGTATTGTGTGTGTTTTAAACCCGAGACCGCCATTTCCAGATAAAATGTGCCATTAAATTGTTTCATTCTGATTATCTGTGTTTTCATAAATATTGAAATCCAAAATTGCCCAAATAAAATGTGATTATTATGTAGCATTTTGTCTTTGACATCAACAGTGGCAAAACAGTTTTTTAAGTCTCTAAAATGTCATATTTAAAGCATCCTTTTGTCATGTAATTGACTAAAAACTAAGCTGAACTTTTAAATGTGCTCTCAGAGAAGGCCTTTACTACTAATAACAATAAGTATGATGATGAATCAATGGTCCATGGCCCTTCCATCCTGATGGAGTGCCTGTTTTAATGTTTTAACTTATTTTGTGTGCATCTTTCTTAAATTGTGTCTTTTCTGCTTTTTTGTCTTTTCTGCTCAGGAGTTCTTTGATCATGCGAAGAAGCTGTGGAATGATGAAGGAGTGAAGGCATGCTATGAGAGATCCAACGAATACCAGCTCATCGACTGTGCACAATAGTGAGTTGAATCTTCAAAATATATTGTTGTCGTTCCTCTGAGCCAAAAGAACACGCACTGGTTGGCAGGAGACCTGCACGCTTGCATTTATTTGTTCCTGCGACGGTAATATCGTGAGATCAAGTGAGGCTGGTGCCTGTGAGCCGCTGTCACATTGCTGCTCTTCCCGTCCACTCCGTGTCGTGTTTGTCATGAGAGCTCTGTGGTGTGCGCTGGCGTCACGTCATGTATGAATACGGCTAACACGTGTTTACTCTGGGTGTGTTGTGCATCCTTTGGAAAATTATACACGCAACTGTATTTATGTCATTGGGATGAGAAATTTCACCTGCGTATTACGTGACTGTTGGATTCTAGGGAATTTTAATTAATTTGAGTTTATGGATTTGACAATGCTGTAGTCGAAAGGTTCCGAAAGTCTGGATTTTTCTTTTATTCTTGTTTTGGTGAAAATGTAATAGACTGCGATTCAGTTTTTCCAAGTCTGGACAAAAGCTATGTGGGTCACGTTTGATTTGGGCTGCGTCATATAAAGAGAGCTTTTCCTAATACATTTGTACTGTAGTTAAGAAATACTGATAATTTCAGTTTGACAAGTACAGAAACCTGCTCTTTGTGTGGTGCACCTCATAGAATTCTTGAATGAAACTGAAGTGCTGTGGCCCACCGTAGGCTGCTGGGGGTCCTTCCAAAGGGCAAGTATGGGTGTGACAGCAGTGTGGGGGTACTGTGTACAGTCATTGTCATCCCTGTATGTGCAACACCAGCATCTATGTTCTAGCAACACGTATCAATAATCAGATCAATAAAATCAGGCGTTCTAAATGGAGTTCCTCACCATTTTGACTCCCATGTAGACAAACAGTCTCTGTACTCTTTTTTTTTCCTCAATATCCTCTGTCACTTGAACATAAATTTGACTTGAGGTCAAGTATTCTGTGGTTAGCATTTATGAAACAGCTTCCATAGAGTAGAGAGAAAGTCAGGTGATGGTTGGAGACTCACATGAATCTCTAAGGTGGAGCTCTTTCAGTCCAAGGCCCATGTTTGTCTTAGCTACACTGAGTCAGATTGTGTTTGTGTGCACTACAGCTGCTCCATTTACAGAACAAAAAGCATCTTAAATATGTTTTACTTCACGTCATGGTACCATATTACTGTGGTTTAATAACCCTCTTTTCGCTTTTAATTGTAGTAAATATCAAGTTACACTACACAACAGTTATGTTTTTTTTCTTTAATTTTCTTTAACACGTGTTTTTTGTATATGTGACACATTTTGACAATTGTCAAAATTGAGTGTTTGAATCTAAAAAAGATATTCTAAAGAATCTAAAATTGTCATTACAGATTATTTTCATACTTTTTATATATACGTATATATATATATATATATATATATATTATTTGTAGCCTTGACAGGCCATCCTAATGTGTATTAACACACACTTCGTACAGTGTCAAGCACAATAACTGGGCTTTTAATGGTCTGATCCTAGCTGCACCAGGAGATACTGCTGGAGTTTGTCAATTCTTTGAAGAAGCATTTTTTTTTAAATCTGGTTCAGAAGGTTTAGAATTTTTTTTTTTTTTGATTCCTCAGATTGTGTTGCTCGTGGGCTTTAAACTATTGTAGTTTCAAGTTTCACTTCTCTTTCTCTTTCCTGATTCAAGTATTATGCAAAATTATGTCAAATTAAGCTGATGTCCACTTCTTCTCCTGCCCATTGGCCTCACTGAAGCAGTAGATCGTCACAAAGCTAAGAACGTAGGCAACAAGTCCCAATATTCTCTCATTTTCAGCTTGTTCATGGCTGTTCATTGTTTTTCCTTGTGTTTAGGGAAGGGTTTGTTGAATTGTTCCTGTTGCTTTATTGGAAAATTACATATAATAGTAATAACCGAAGAGTATAATACATTTGCTAGAGCATGAAGACATTAGTATTTGGCTTTGAAACATCACTGTTTAGGAGGCTGCAAAGTTTTTCATTTACTCTTTTTAACCATTGTATAAACTTAGCCCTCATAAAATTTCATAGACATTCTGTTTAATATGGCAACCAATCTGACTATATTAAAAGCCCGCATGCATACACTATACACACACACACGTGCACACACACAGACACGCACTCAGGGCAATTGTTGCTATGCGCACTACACACTACATTCTAGTCGGAGACTGTCAGGAAGTAAGGTAAACGGTCGGAGACTGTTTCGGCGGCCAACTGGGCTGAAAGTGAAGCGCCAGAGGTTGTTGCTTGAGCCAGTGTTTTTAATCCCCCCGCGTACGTTTGTTTTCTCTCGTTTCAACGGCATATGCTTCCCCAGCAAGAATGAATCCCTGCTTTTACTTTTGTTTCCTATATCTGCTCTTTTGTTCTCCTTCTATTGAACTTCCACAGAGGTATGTTTGTGTTGCAGGGTATGTCGTGGGTCACAAGCGTGATAAGAGAGCATTCAGACCCGAATAAAGTTTAGAGGAAGTTGGCCTACAAGTGGCTGTTAGAGGGAGGAATAGATTGACAGGCAACAGTATTTCATGCTAAAGGGCAAACATTAAAAACCTTGTAAATATACTGCTATAAAACAACAAACAAGATCGGCAGCAGGATGTATTTTTGAACGTAGACGCTTGCAGCGGCGGGCTGGTGCACCTCGGTCATTTCATCTGTGCTGTCCTTCACAGACCTTGTTCAACTGGCAAATATTTTTTTCCAGTGAGACCAACACTGGATGGCTCAAAGGACAAAGGCACAGGAAATAAGTATGGGTCAGCTTGTTATGTCAAAGAGCGGGTCCATATCGATGCTTTTGGAATCCTGTCACCCATCGATCTGCTCGCTGCATTTCACATTTATACATTTTAAGAGCACAGATATGTGTCTGCCAGCTGATTGATTACGAGCTATTTTCAGTTGCAGTGGGTTGGTTCTATCACAATGCCTTGGATATGTCAACAGCAAAATCAAACTCTTTCACATGCGAACTGTTGGGACTCTTTGTTGAAGTGAATGTTAATGGCAACATACGAAACTGTTGGCAATGTAAGTTAAATCCGGAGGTATTTCTTACTCTGGGGGATCATGGCAGCAAGGCTCAGCCTCACTTTGTCAAACATCCACGATTTATGTCTGCTTTTTTTACTTTAGAGGCAGTCAACATCGTTTTGAGCCTGTATTAAACAAAATAATGGCTTTTCCAGTTTAAAGGAGGTCTTGCTTTGTTGTAAGCATTCGATAACGCATATTCTGAAAGAGGAAAAGATTGAAAAAAGTTCGATCTTCTGATTTGTTAAAAGGTGTCAATTAACAGGTACAAACTGCTGTGATGAGATTTGCATAAACTTGCACTCTATTATCAGAAAATGAACCTTTTTTTATATAATTGACAATCTATTGAATGCTGCTTTTTGTTTCTTTTATCTGTATTGCTAAAAAAAAAACTGCAATTGATGAAAATGCTTAATTCTGACCAGACAGACTCGGAGCGCCACACCCATTGAAGATTCGTTTCCACGACATGCTGGAGTGGAAATGTACAGCTGGGAGCAGCAGTATCTCTGGTAGTCCTGGGTGTGTGGAGATGGGGCTGCAGATAGAATTATCAAAGACTTAGTCTGGTTCTGGGCCTAGGCTGGTGCTGGGGTTGCAGCCCGGGTGTAGTGTCGGTCACGGGACTCTGTCACCTGCCTCGGAGCCACTGACACAGTCATCTGAGGCATTAAAGTGCTAAGAATGGCTGGCATTGTCAGCCAGCCCCGGCCCCTGAAGGGCCTGCAGAAACAGAAGGGCTTCGCTTCGCAAACAGTAGCTCTCCTCAATAAGGAGCTTCTTCTGTTCATTGAAGAGCCCGAACAAGGGATATTTTTACTCTGGCTTCATGTCGCCGTTTCATTTCTTTTTTAAAGTCGCTGTTAATTGGCTTTATTTCCTATGTTTTAGCCTTTTCTCTGTACAACCTGGTTTTGTTGGTTCTGGAGCTTGTTTTCCTGATTTTAAAGTAACTGTTTTGGACGTTTGTCTCAGCGCATACAGGGCAGCACTTGAACCCAAGTCGATCTCTCATGATATTTATTAGTTTGCCCGACACTGAGCAGGTTTGATGCGTCTGAATGGAGGCAGCAGTGAGTATCGTCATCCTGGCTCCAGCCGCACGCACCATGCAGATACCATGGCCCAACAATGAGGCCGGGTCAAACAGCTTCTGAGACAAACACTGTGTTGTCCTTATGATCGCGTTGCACCAGGAAATTCAAACTCTTACTCCACTGTATGCCTTTTCTTTTATTTCCTGACTGGTACACAAAATGTAACAAATGAAAACGATTTTAAAAATAGATAACCAGGAAGATGAATCTATAAGGAGACGGATCAAGAATGACTCTCCGAGTTCGTACCCTCAACTGCCACTTCTAATGAACTAAAACTTTTACTTGAGTTCTTAACAAAGTTCCTGCCCTGCTAAGTGACTCTTTGACATTTAAATATCTTAATGAGAATCCCAGAAACACACACACACACACACACACACACACACACACACACACACACACACATATATATGAGAGAGAGAGTATTCATATAGCATACGGTATATGTGTCCACATGAGCTGCTTATTTTTCCTGTTAATCATCATATTTGTTGCTCTTTTACACAGGACTAGTCTGTATTTTATTTATATATGTATACATATAGTGTTTTAATCTAATTTATAGTGTGCTCCCTTGTCTTTTACTGATGCCTGTGCCCCACAACTGTTTATGTGCTGAAGGCTTCACGCGTTCCTGCTCATGGAAGTCCTGAGTTAATGTATCCAGGCGATGGCCATCGTTCTGTGTGGCTGTACAGGGGGATTGTGAGTGCTGTGCTCTGTTAAAATCTGCGGAGGCCTGTGGTGTGGCTGCACTGGGAGTATCTGCTGTACGAGGAGACACCGTGTCACCTGTATTACAAAATTCGTACATGAATTAGCATTAGATCAGAGTCGGTAAGCTGCAGAATTGATTCTAATCTGTGCAGTTGCTAATCACATCACTCCAGATTAGGGATGAACACCATTTATCAGTCTGACAAATTACTGCCCCACAATGAGAACAGTATTATTGGTTAATGCTATTTTAGCCAATAAAAAAAAAACAATGGATAACAATGTTTCATTTATGTAAACCTGTACATCCCAGTGGTAAAAATACGTCCACCAATGAGCATAAATATTGTTTCCTTTTTCCCCATTGTGTTCCATGTCAAGTTGTCCATCTATACCCACTCAGGTCCCCACCACCGGGTCACATGACCAGGACTCATGTCCTTTCTGTCCACTGTATACGTAACCAAAACATTAGTAGGAGTCTTATCTTCATCTGCCACCAGGGGCAAATAATCACATGTGTTGGCCCAAAAAAACAGGGCTTCATATTGCAGTTTTGTTTCAATGTCGTCCCTTCAGCCCTGCCGAGAAAGACGGCGATAAACTGTTGCTACAGTTTACCAACTTCTGGTTGCTAAGATAATGTGACGATGGCAAGAAAATCATGTTTGGAGAGGAGCAATAGGCCTGTCTTCAAATTATCATTCAGTGGTTTTGTGTGTGTGTGTGTGTGTGTGTGTGTGTGTGTGTGTGTGTGTGTGTGTGTGTGTGTGTGTGTGTGTGTGTGTGTGTGTGTGTGTGTGTGTGTGTGTGTGTGTGTGTGTGTGTGTGTGTGTGTGTGTGTGTGCGTGTGTGTGCGTGTGCATTAATGCTACTGTATGTTAAGCGCTGTTTGAAGAGGAAAACGGGATTTATAATGACAGTAAGCCCAACGTGGATTCGTTTTCTAATTGTCAGAAGTGGCACGTTTGACACTTCTCCTCACTGTGTGGCTCTTTAAGACGATTCATAATTCTTTTGTGTATCTCGTGGAAGTTTGCGGTTTAAATCCAGATCAATTTGAATGTTCTGTCCTGTTTTAAAACAATCCTGGTGACGTTGAATGAGCTTTGATCTATCTGTGGTGTTTTAATACTTCAATAAAAGATGTAACTTCACCTAAAATACAGTTGTAACTTTTAACAAATTACACAATAGTGTTAATGAAGCCGCATTTCAAATAATAAATATTAAGATAAGTACTTCTTTTTTTTTCCCAGAGAAAAGGCTTTAATCCCGTTAAACAAAAACCTTTGTGTCACTTGCTAAAATCAGATGACCCTGCTGTCAGATGACTGAGAAATAATCAAAGGGGGCACTATTTCAGGGTCTATTTGTGTGCATGTGTTTGAATATATCTGTGAGCATGTAGATGTGTTTGTGCAGATGATTTCTGACAGAGAGGAAGGAGTGGCTTTGATCTGAACCCGAGAGGTTTGATCTCCTCGGAGCTCAGTGGGACTCTGTCCACACAAACCACTGTCCTAAAGGTTGTTGGAGCCCCCTATGGGACCCGCTCGCTCTCCCCGGCCCCCCGGCCCGTCGACTGAGCACGAGCTCGAGACGACGAATGCACGCATCCGCCGCCCAGTTCGGAATCCGCCAACTCCAGAGTACGGTCGGGAGACGATTTTAAAAAGCTCTCAGCCGCTCCGGCCGACCTAAGAGAGCCTAAAGCTGCCCGGCGCAGCATGCTACATGTCACAAGATTAGCTGCACTGCCTGTGTTTTTATTTTGTTTCTAGAGACCAGAGGCTCTCTGTGACAGTCCGTATTTAGTTTGGTCGACGAGTTGGATCTCGTTTGAAAGCATGCATCGCTTCTTGGAAAAATGAATGCATTTTTGAAGAGTCCATTAAAAAATAAATCACAGAAATTGCCTTTTTACTCCGGCGCACACTGGTCAGCTTCGTGTCAGTCGGCCGTATCACATATCAAATTACCTCCGAATATTGCGTTAGACATTGCAAGTTTGCGTTAATTGCCAGGTTTTTATGTCTCTTGCGGTTAATACGGCCAGTGTTGCGGGGGAAAAAAACTGGAATTTATGCTCCACTTAAAGAAGGGGGACTGGTGTCTATAAATAGTCTGTTATTTTTGGGTTAAAATGTGCGTCCATTTTAAAGGACAGACTACAACAGAGAGCGAGGCTGGTGAATGGCGGAAATCTGTGAGCCCGTTACTGTGTGCAGAAAGCACACATGCAAACACACACGCACGCACGCACACACACACACACACACCCTGCTGTTGACCAGGAGTGTAAAGACACAGACTGCTGGAGGATCGCATTGGCACTGCAGGTTCTCCACTCAAAGATCATGGAATGGTTGTCCACCCCTCCTTCCCGCCCACCCCATCTCTCTTTCTCTCTTTACAGAGGAACCCCTTCCTCACTTTTCCTCCCTTTTCACCCCTAGTCTTACCCCCGCCTCCACCCCCACCCCCCTCAGAGCTTATGTAAACTAGCTGTGGAGCCAGGGCAAGCTGAGGCTATTTTTAGCAGCAGCACTGCAGAGCAGAAACTGGCGGAGGGTCACGTGTGTGCAGCTGAATCAAAGGGAGTATCCCGGCAATGCGCTGTAAACAAAGGGAAGGTCAGTAGCAGAAGGTGAGACACAGAACGCCTCTGTGCTGGTTTGGCATACGTGGGTACGGCCGCGAGAGGAAGACCACAAGCCGCCCAGGCCGTACCCCCCCCCCACCCCCCACCCGAACAAACGCCTGGATAGAAAACAAATCATCACATGTGAATGAACACATCCATAGGCTTCCTGCTCACTGTCCCTCCTTTCTCCTCACAAACACACGTACACACACACACACACACACACACACACACTCCAGCATTTCTGCTCAGATGGGCTGAGCTGAATTGATCAAAGTGGGGGCTTGACACACGAGGAGACATTTTGCTGTCTAATGGTGACAGGGGCTCCCAGCACCACACCGTTTCCTTGTTGCTTATTTATTTGTTTACTCAGTCTGTGTTTAACCAGGTAGGTCAACTAGAGAACCGGTTCTCATTTACAACCATGACCCGGCCAAGAAGCAGATAAAACATAGTGGATATTGCAATTATACGCGTCCCATCAATCCTAAAAGCTTTAATAGCTGATATACATTTACTAAAAACAGTAAGCGTGTCTACCGAGCTGAAAACGTGCGGTGATCTTGTACCACTGATCGTTTTGTGTCTTCATCAGACGATAGTGGAATGAATGAGGTGATCTGTAGATTACAATCATCTGCAGCAAGATCCTGAGAAACCCGGGGACCCCAATGAAGCTACAGCCCCGTTTGTGTTGTGGGTCTGAAGCCACGGCGAATGTAATTGTAGTTTATAATAACAGTTTGACCAGAGAGACTTTTGTAGACGAGTGTGCGTGCGAGAACGGAGCGAAGGCCAGCTCAGAGGAGAGTCTGGAGAGCCGTTGACCTAAAACCGACTTCAGCAAGAAACCAGAAAAACCCAGATCGGCGCAGCCATACGGGGCCTTCTTTGAGTCGACGGCGCCCAGTTAGACTTTGCTCTTGTCGTCCACACCTCCGGGCCCCGGTAGCAGTGTGGCGGTGTTGGCGGTAACCAGCCACACCCAGGCAGACATCTCCGTCCTCTGTAGCAACTAGTCAAACAAGCCTCAACTTTCACCTCCTGTGGAATGTGGCCAGAATGGCGCTCAAAGCTATTTTTAGAAGCATTTATATATATTTTATTTGTCACAGGGGTTTGCTCTGATAGACAGTTTGAGCTGTTGGCTGTCTCGTGTGTGTGTGTGTGTGTGTGTGTGTGTGTGTGTGTTGTTGTCGATGTTCTTAACTTGAGGTTCTGCCCCCCCCCACCCCTCCATTGGCTGCTCTGTGACTTTTACCACGTTTCAACCCTCCCCTCTTATAACCTTGTTGTGCGTCTAATCTATCACGACTACCAATAAATAGGCCGCAAATTTCCAGATAATATGATACCATTCCGGTTGTCCATGTGAGGTGTTGAGACGACGGGCCTTGTCGAAGCTACGTGTGCACGTCCACGCATGCCCGGTCAGACACAGTGACACAGATAAGAGCAGAAGGCCCGGCTTCATGTTGATATACGGGAGCGTCTGGAAGGATACATGTGCAGATCGGCTTTAGAGGGAGACGGAGGGATAGACTGAGGAGTGGTATGAACCAACTGGGGTTGCCATAGGAACCCAGCTGCTAAAAGCAGGCAGGGTCAGTGTGGTTGAGGAGCTCTGTACAGACGGAGCCGAGCACACCACCCAGAGGACGGATGGAGGACTGCACGAGCAGCCGGCAGGCCCCCCGACTGCTCACGTTCCCTCTAAAGTTTCTCTGAATAAGAGCGAATTGTCCAAAACCTGGAACGGGAACCAGAGTGAACATTGATGCTGATTGATATTTCCCTCTGCAGGCATCTGGGTAATCTCTGATCACTGATTCAGCCTCCATTGATTGATGCTGGATTATGTAATCTGATCTGATCTTATAGACCCCCCCCCCTTCTGATGGTGGTCATTGGCTATTTGCTTTTGATCAGAGGAAAAGAGGAAAACCTGGTTTTCATTGGGTCACCAGCTGACATCCAAGAGCAGCAGATGATGTGACACGAAGGCTGCGTGTGCCAGTCAGAACTCAAACCTGCTCGATATCGTCGATCAGACCGTTTTCATTCGGACATCTGCTATTTCGGTTTATCAACGTCGATCCCGAACTTTATTGAGAAGACGGTTTCATTCCGAGAACTGTCATCGAATGCTCCACGTGGGACGAGGTTTGGGCCCCACGCTGCGTTCTGACTGTAGTTTAAATTGCGGGCTGAGTCTATTTTAAGTGCGGCCCGTGTAGCGGTCTACGTCGACACTGAGCAGAGACAAACACCGTGTATTTTACATTTTTATACAACGCTTTTCCAAACCTTGACTTGATGCAGCCCTGGAAGGAGAATTGGTGGCCTTGAGATAAAGCAGGGACTTTTTGTTTACACAAGATTTGGTTTGACTTTCAGGAGTGTCTCCGTTCTTGCTCCTATATTTAGGAAGTACCCACTGAGCTGTTGATGGATTTGTCTAGTTGCAGATCCATCTCTCCTGTTTGGATGGATTGTTGAAACCCAGGCTCAGATCTTTCCACCAGGTGACCAGGATCTCGCTCAGCCCCACCTTCTGCCTGTGGGGCAGGACGTGGCGGTGGCGGCTGCACCAGCTCGTCGCCGTTGTCCTGTCAGCTGTTAGTTGTGTAGCCGGGTTTTTGTTGTTACGCTTGGAGAGAATGGGATGAAAAGATTATATCAGAGCCAATTACATAACGACTCATTTGAGAGTTGGTTTAAATAGTTTTTGTCTTAAGCGTTTTGACAATTATTGCTTTTTTTTTTTTGCCGTGCTGTATATAGTATCAATGATATACTGAAAATAATACAGTTGCAGCCACAGACTGCAGATTTGTGTTAATGTTCCTGTTCCGTGCTTGTCCTTTTGTTCAAAACAGAAGAGTGATTTGCAGTCGTGCTGCTTTGCACGCTTCGTGCTAAAATGTTCACTTTCAATTCCATTTCCCTGCCATCGCAGCTGTAAAACAAAACCGAGCTGCTTCAGAGGAGTACAGTATGGAATAGAATGCAGTCTAAAAATGTGTGTCATCCCTCCCTCTTTAAAATAATAGGAATAATAATGATGATGATCGGCGGTGCTTTAGCAGCCTCAGCCTCTGTGAGCTGTGTCCAGTAGTGAGTTTTGAAAACATGTCACCAGTCAGTTGGACACTAAAGTGAAAGTCCATTATGTTGGCCTGAGCGGCTCAAAATATGGAAACTATTGATCATGTCCACTGCACTGTTAATTAAAGATGGTCCACTATTTGTAAAAAGTCAACCCAATTATCAAATGAGCACATGAGGCTGGATGGTGTTAGTCGATGTGAAGGTTGCCTGTCTCTTCTAGGGGTTTTTTATCCCCCATTTTCTATCACAGCGGTGTTACAAATCATCACAGGCCCTTTGCCCCCCACCTTTTTTTTTTTTTTTTTTTTTTGTTAATCATGCGTCCACAAACGGATCTTTGTATCATCTTTGGATGAAAATAAATTGTTGTTCTGGTCATCATCTTCTCTTCAAAGCGCAGCAGTATGTAACCAAGTCCTTGATCTGTTATCCTTAAACATGTAGCTCTTTCTGTGTGTGTGTGTGTGTGTGTGTGTGTGTGTGTGTGTGTGTGTGTGTGTGTGTGTGTGTGTGTGTGTGTGTGTGTGTGTGTGTGTGTGTGTGTGTGTGTGTGTGTGTGTGTGTGTGTGATGGAAAGATGAGGCCAACATCACTGAAAGACCAGACTAAGTAAAGTGATACAGTCCACAACAAAGCCTATACATAGCAACACAGACTGGCCCACAAGAAAAGCCCGATGCGCATCGGCTAAATCCGGACCCGGCGAGTATTGACGGCTCTGGCAGCAAATAATAGACCAAAATGTGTCGTGTAGGCACTACGCACCAGAACCAATTATCCTTGCAGTCCACGGAATGTGCAGAAATGGCCACATCCCGTCTGACTGGTCACCGACGCAGGCGGCAAATTCTTCCCCCAGCGCACCTACAGTCCAATAAGAGCTTATCTGGGCGACCGCGCAGTAATCAACGCTATCTTTTTGCTGTTGTTTCCAGGGTACTGGACCCTTGTTCTCCTCTTGTTGGGTACAAAGACTATATTTGGCTCTAGAGCTCTACCAATAGTACTCCTGTCACATGGCAGTCAGTGAGCGCTCAGTAATTATAACCTTGCAAGATTTCTTTCTGCAAGCAAGCCAAACTAAAAATATTACCATCGAGTAATTTTTATGTCTGTTCGGGGAAAATAGCTGTGACGGATGCTGCAGGTTTACTGGTTTTTCCTGCCTCATTTCCAGTCACATCTAAATGCCACAAGGCTCGCTCAAGCGCCTAAGTTACACTGTCGGTGTCGGCAAATCAAATTTGCTGAAGAGCTACGAACAGTCTCCATTTTGTTCAGCGTCTTTGGGAAATATTTAGGTCAGTGTCAATAAGTTTGACCCTATTGTATGTTCTGGGGGGGGGGGGGCAGTCACTCCAGGACATCTGTAGGCATCAGCTGAAAATACGCAAAGACTTGTGGTCTTGGAGGTCAGTCTAACGGTCCTAACGGGTCGAAGACCGTCCTCTAGATTACGGATAAGGGTTGTTTGTCAAGTCAGTGAAGAATCATGCTGGCTTTGGTTGCAGAATCAAAGTAAAATAAAATATGTGATTTAGTTAACTTGTGGAAAAAATAATTCATTTTTGGGTGCAAATGCTCATTGTTGCTGTTCATATTTTCTTAAAGCCAGCCCAGGGTGTGTCTGGAGTACGTATTGCTCTTCCACATTCAGCTTCACTAATTACTTTGTGTGTTGGCTGTTTCAGACAGAAATAAAGTGGCTGTGATTAAACATTATTGTCGGAGCACATGATGTCTGTCTTACCTAACAGATCCTAATCGAGCAGTTCGGTTCTTTATTTTAGCGTGGGTGCATTAGGTGTGGTAATTTTAGGTATGAAATTGGAATGGGCCGCCGCCGGTCCCCCAGCGGGAGCGGTAACGTGGCCGCGACCCCCGCAGCCGCGCGCGCACGGCGTGTCCTGTGCGTCCGGTGGGACGGTGGGAGGATGCCGGGATGCTGCATACAGGACTCGCTTTCTAAAGTTCAGCTTCGGGCGCTGTTTCGCTCAAGAAAGACAACTTTTATACTTCGCCCCTATCTTTGGCTTCACTGGGTCTCTTGTGCTGCTAAACGGCTGGATTCTTTGTGCAGAGATGCAGCTGCAATACATACTGGAGTCATTATTAGTTCATCTATAGTTCCTTTTTTTTTTAAAAAAAAAAAAAAAAAAGAACTTCATTGTTTTGAAGCGGTGTTTGTCCAGCCCCAGCCTCTGCTTCTCCCCCGATCTCCACATGCGTTGGACCGTGGAGCGTCTCTGCACGGTTCTGAGGGCGCTGCACACCTTTGCGGGCCCACTTGGGCCGCGTCCGGGGAGCGGGGGGGGCCCTGCGTGCGTGTGTGTGTGTGTGTGTGTGTGTGTGTGTTACCCGCTCCGGCCTGAGCCCGCCGCCGCCACTGCACACGCTCCCTCGGTAGTGGAGAGAAGGCCACAGCGAGCTGTCTAACCTCCACAATAACAGCCTTATGTAATCACTCCGGTTAGAGACGGACACAAATAGCCCAGACTGAGCGGGCCTGCCCTCTTGTGGCCCGCAGCTGCTCCAACATCTGCCTCAGAGCCCACCGAGCAGTCAGACATGTTGGCTGTGCTGCAGCTCACATGCATGCCTCTTCTGGTTACACTTAAAACTTGTACTTTATATAGATTGATCGGAAGCCGTGTGATATTTTCTACTGTTGTGAATTGAGTATTTTGGGTCAATTAGTATTTATTGAGGAGAATCTATTGCCTCTTGGCTTTTGATTACTTATTGTTTATATATAAGTGAATGTTACCAAATGTAATTCCTGTGCAGCCGAGGGAAGAGGATAACAAGCTCAACGTGTTCTTTGTCTCATTCTGCAGTTTCCTGGACAGGATTGATTCTGTAAGACAGAATGATTACACACCAACAGACCAGGTGAGCCCCCCGGTTATTCACCAGTGTGTCCTGACGCTTCTCCGAAGGCAACGCCGACCTGAACTGTCCCCGCTTCCGCCTTTTTTTTTTCTCTTTTTCTCCCAGGACCTGCTACGCTGCCGAGTGTTAACTTCAGGGATTTTCGAGACGAGGTTTCAAGTAGACAAAGTGAACTTCCAGTAAGTTTGGATTCGCTCTCGCACGGCCGAAATGATGTCAGCTCCTGATGTTTTATTTCAGAATCTCCATGGGCCCTACAGGCGCCTCAGGCCCGATAAGCACTGGTCTCCTCCTATCGTACCTTTCTTCTTTTTGTAAATATGAGGAAGATCACCAAAAATCAATGAAAGAACAGAAAATACCTTCTTGTAGGTTGGGCTCTGTCCAAGTCCTCCGTGTTTGTCGTTGATAAAAGCTGCTGAGTGGAAGCACGTGAGTGACCTGACGGGGCTCATGCCGCTACTGGAGCTGGAAGCAACGTCTTGGAGGTCCAGTGACTTCTGGACCTTTGGGTTAAATTACGTCTGGAGTCCATTATTCCATAAAAGAACATCTGCCCCGAGAAGACGCTCTGCTCCACAGTTCCCGTCCGATTTTTAAGGGTCGACAGGAACTGTGGAGCCGAGCTGAATTTGGATCGGTGCAGGTTTACCTGCCCGTAGACGACGTCCTGCTGGACGCAGGAGAGCTCTCGCCCAGAGAGGGCGGGCGAGGCGTGGCCGTAGTCCGAGTGTAACCGAGCTTCTTCTTCTTCACCCAGCATGTTTGATGTTGGAGGCCAGAGAGATGAAAGGAGAAAATGGATCCAGTGCTTTAACGGTGAGAGACGCCTCTTTCTCCCCCCGCCGCCTTCACGTTTAGTTCTTGGACGTCGGTTACATCTTCTCCTTCTCTCCCCCTCCTCTCCTCCTCCCCTCTCCTCACCTCCCCTCCTCTCCCCTCCTCACCTCTCTCCTCTCCTCCTCCCCCCTCCCCTCCTCTCCTCTCCTCTCCTCACCTCTCCTCTCCTCTCCTCTCCTCTCCTCTCCTCTCCTCTCCTCTCCTCTCCTCTCCCCTCCTCTCCTCTCCCCCCTCCTCACCCCCTCTCCTCACCTCTCCTTCCCCCCTCCTCACCTCTCCTCTCCCCCCCCTCCTCACCTCTCCTCACCCCTCCCCTCCCCCCCCCCCTCCCCTCCCCTCCTCTCCCCTCTCCTCACCTCTCTCTCCTCTCCTAGACGTCACTGCTATCATCTTCGTGGTGGCCAGCAGCAGCTACAACATGGTTATAAGGGAAGACAACAACACCAACAGGCTACGGGAAGCCCTGGATCTCTTCCGCAGTATTTGGAACAACAGGTGAGGTCTGAAGCTGAACCCTGACGGAGCCTCCGCCTGTCCACGACTCGTTGCTGATGAGGTTTTAGTTCTTGGGTTGAAGTAAAAGAGAACACCACGCTCCCGTGTCTGAACTCTAAAGGACCGTTACTGTACCAGCCGTGAGAGCGCTGTTTCAAATCCCTGTGTTATTCAAGTAACAGGTTCTTAATACTAAGACATGATGCATGCACAAGAGGAGAGCCGTGGTTCACCGTCCACACTCTGTCTTTCAGATGGTTACGCACTATATCAGTAATATTGTTCCTGAACAAGCAGGACATGCTGGCTGAGAAAGTATTAGCTGGAAAATCCAAAATCGAAGACTATTTCCCCGAATATGCTCGTTACACCATACCAAATGAAGGTTTGTGCCCGCTCCCCGCCGCCCCCGCAGCGCCTCGCCCCCACGCTCGTCCGCCCTGACCCGCGCCTTGTCTCTCTCTCTCCCCCACCTCAGCAACTCCCGAACCCGGCGAAGACCCGCGAGTGACGAGAGCCAAGTTCTTCATCCGAGACGAGTTCCTCGTAAGTGCGACGTTCGCGGCGAAATCACATTCGCAAAAATATTTAGCCGAGTGGTGATGTAGTGCCAGGAAGCTTGTGTTTTCCACTTGATTGACCCCTGTGCCCCCCCCCCCCCCCCAGCGGATCAGCACCGCGAGCGGCGACGGCAGACACTACTGCTACCCACACTTCACCTGTGCCGTGGACACGGAGAACATCCGACGGGTGTTCAACGACTGCCGGGACATCATCCAGAGAATGCACCTGCGGCAGTACGAACTCTTGTGATGGGAGACGTCAGCGTTCGCCGGCCCTGTGCCCCCCCTCCTCCTCCCCCCTTCCCCCCTTCAACCCCCCCTCCATTCAACACACTTGAGGACCTTCTCCTCTTCTTCCTCCTCCTGCTCCTCAACCCCCTCGCGACCCCTGACCGCCCCCTCCTGTCGAGGACTATGAAGTACTACTGAAGTGTGTCAAATCTTAGTTTCTAGCTCTTTTTTTTTTCTCCCCCCCCCATTTCATTGTCAACAAAGGAAGGCTGGGGAACAAAGCGAGCCGCTCATTTGAAGTTATTCTTTTAATTCCTCCTTTTTGAAGGCCTTGAACTGTCATTCCACTAAGCCTTGGGCTACCTCCTCTTGCGCCCCCCCCCTTCGCATCCTTCTGCTCCTTCACTGGACTCTGGGCTGGTGGGGGCGAGGCCCCGGTGTAGAGGTGTGTGTGTGTGCGTGTGTGTGTGAAGGAAGACTGCCATGTGAATCAGTGTAAGTGAGAGTCACCATCATGCCCTTTCACCCCCCATCCCTTTTTTTTTTTTTTTTTTTTCCTTTTGGGTCCTTTCACCCCCTCTGCTCTGCCTCTCGCCCTGTGTCAAGGTCACAGATGAAGCCAGTGAGGGACCAGAGCGGCAGGAGGGCAACCGAGCGGACGAAGAGATAAAAATGCACTTTGCATCAGGTTCCTTAGAGTTTTTTTTTTTTTTTTTTTTTTTTTGTTATCCGTCTGTTTCTTTATTTTTTTTTTCCTCCAGAGGAAGCATACACACAATGTAGCATCACGATATTTATTACCCTGTCATGACCTTCGCTTGCCGAGCTGCAGGGCGCGCCGAGCA
Organism: Lagocephalus sceleratus; assembly: GCA_911728415.1. Lineage (NCBI taxonomy): Eukaryota > Metazoa > Chordata > Actinopteri > Tetraodontiformes > Tetraodontidae > Lagocephalus > Lagocephalus sceleratus. Next base: position 1,930,682 of record CAJVRN010000015.1, on the reverse strand, counting down.
GACGTGTGGAGCGAAAACGCGGGCGGGGGGGAAAAAAAAATATATAACGTGACGTTGAAATTGACTTTAAATGAAGGAAAAGGGACTGAGCCCTCTGCACCTTAGCCCTGCTGCCACCACAGACTCGGACCTTCCTTCTTTTACCACACAAACCATCCTTTTAGTTTAGAGATCATGATGGGAGGGGAGGGGAGGGAGAGAATAATGTATTGGGATTGTTTTTTTTTTGTTTTTTTTTGGTTTAGTTTTTGTTAACTTGTACACTGTGCAAGGTTGAATTATCCTGTACAGACTGTAAAATGTAATATTATTTTGTACAACTTAATTGAAAGAAAAACAAATCTACTTGTAGATCTTTGTGCCTTGATTATGGCTGTACCTGTAAATGAGCTCAGATGTAAGTATGTTTTCGACTGCGCTGTACAGCTTGATGTCAATCTCTATCAGCAGCTGAAGACTGCGGATGGGGGACTTTCTCTGTAGAGTTTAGTTTTTTCTGGTTTATAAAAAAGAGGAAATGCTGTTTAGTAAAAAATGTAAAAAAAAAAAAAAAAAAAAAAAAATAGGGAAAAAAAAAATCCTAAAAACCTGTATACATTATGCAACTTAACCACTTACCTGCAGTGAAGACCAGATGTTGCAGCGTCATGCCTTTGTTTTCTTTTGTTGGTTTTAATTTTTCCTCCTTTTATTTTATTAATATTATTATTATTGTTACTATTATTATTATTGAATTTCACAGCTTTAAACAAACATTGGAAATCCATTGAAAGTGTCCAAATTGCAACCTGGTGTTGTTTTAATAGGAACCAACGTTTTTTCGATATGAAGCGTGTCTGAGGTCTGTACTGATGTGTGTGCCTGTGTGCATGTGTACATAAAACAAACAGACTCACAGACGCATCGTGTGTGTGCGTGTGCGCCTGCGTGTGAGTGCGCGTTTGTGTGTAAAATTTTATAAATGTATGTACATGTAAATTTATAGGTCTATATAAATATATATGTACAATTATACATGTTTAATTATGTGTGTGCCTAGGTGTACATACCTATGTATGTATACGGTAAATATGTATACATACACACATAGGAAAGCATGTTTAGAATGGAGATGAATAAATGAGAGCGTGCAATATTAGTGATTCTTTGGTCCTTTGGAGCCAGACCCAATGGCCCAGGCACTATGAATGTGTGAGCGGCACCCAACAAGACAAGTTCTTCTCCTTGTACAAACAGCATCAGCCTTCTTCTGCTACAGTATACGTTTATCCTCGGAAGTGAGCGACCTGACTGGAGGTGGAACACCCGTCACCCCCCCCCACACCCCCCCAACCCGCCCGCCACCCCCAACTTCTACCCCCCACACCCCCCACCCCCCTTGTTTGGCCAGGGAGGATGATTAAATGACATTTTTATTTTCTTTAAATAAAGAGGCACATTAGAGGACTTTGCTTTATTTCCACCCTGGTGTCCGGATTCCATTTTCCTGCTTTCTGCGGCTCCGCCGGGAGTCGTCCTGATCGCCACGTGCGCGCACACACTCCCACACACACACATATTTTGTGTTTTCCCATCATGTTGACAGCAGACCCTTTTTTCTCATTAGCCCCCGCCCCAGAAAAACACCCAAAGATTGCAGGTTGGGGTTGATTTGCTGTGAAAGCAGCCTGTTTCCTGACTCCACCAACGAGGACACGTCTGAGGGACGATCCTGGTGTCGTCCTCTGGAGTCACCTTTAGTCCTCTTTTCAGGGCCCAGCTCCACTGATAGATGGGGGGGGGGGCTGTATTTTACCCACCAGTCTCTGGTAACGTTCAAGCGCTGCGCTCCAGCAGGTGTTCTCCCAGCATTGCCTCCCTTTGAAACAACAGCTGATCCCAAACGGGTCAAATCCATCTTTTATTATTCCCAGTCGGGAAGCTGGTTACATCTGGCTCACATTCACTTCACATAAAAAACAAGCTCCTCGTTCTCTCCTCCCGGTAAAAGATCACTTCTCACATCTCCAAACTCATTTGTGGAGCGATTCTCAGAACCCCAAACCCCCAAACAAACCTTTGGCACCCAATAAATGTGTATATTTTCTGCTGGAAAGCTGGATTTAAAAACAGACACAGGCATCCTGAATGGTCACATGACATGAGCACTGGCTACAGACTGAGAAATGTCACAAGACGGATGCTGTTCTTCGGCGCCGGGGCGAGGGGGGACGCGGCGTCCCGGCTTCACCCCCCTCACATCAGACGGGCGGCTGGAGTCGTTTGGCATCGGCGCGCAGGATTTGGCACGTGTGTCACGTCAGATGTGGCACCATTCGTAAGGGAGGGAGCATCATCACGACAAGGAATAATCTACCAAACATGTACACGCATGTGTAAGCACACACACACACACGCATGTGTGAATATAAACTATATGTGTGTGTTCGTGTGTGTTTTAAAAATGGACAAAAACGTCCTGTTCACATTTGCAAATCCAAACATCTGTCGCCGTGGCTGCTGTCCGGGTGTGTGTGTGTGTGTGTGTGTGTGTGTGTGTGTGTGTGTGTGTGTGTGTGCATTCTGGGTAGTTCACAGAGACTTGTGCTTCCCCAGCACGACCAGGCTGAGGCACTGCAGGAGGCCCTTCATCCACAGACAGTGGGCCAGGAACAGCAGCATCATGCAGGCCCCCGCCAGGCAGTAGACGTTGATGACCGTGCTCTCCTCGGGGAGGAAGCACTTGGACAGGGCATAGCTGTCCACCGACACCGACACCTGCGAGACACACAGAGAGGGACGGGGACCAGCGTCCAAATAACTACTACAATATGGAGGAGATTCAGAACATCTGGATTCTGGAGCAGCTACGTAACATATAGAACTAGGACTTAATAACATGTAAATGAATGATGCTTGAGAGTTTTGGGTCATCAACGCGGCTCCTAAAAGGCCTAAAACCCGTGGTTCTGTTCACGTATATCTCGTTTGATGACTACAGTCACGGAGAGGAGGAACCACGCTGAGATGACCGAGAACTGGATGTCTCTCCCAAATTGGTGAGCGGGCGAGGAAAACCAGTCGTGGAGGCTTCCAGGAACACTAGAGGAGCTGAGTGACCCCCAGCGGACCTCACAACGGAGGTGTGTGGCGATGGTAACTCAGGCAGTGACGCACACGCGCCTGCAGGGGGCGCCGCGATCCTTCATCGCCTTTAAAAACCTTTTGAGCCCCATTTTTTAAATTTTTTACTTTTTAAATTGGTGCTGTGTAACCGTGTGAAGCCCTGCTCTGCTTCTTCTCTTGCTGAGCCGTGAGACAAAGGGCGAGATTCACGAATCTGTCTTTAACTAGAAGAACGCTGCTCTGGGACCTCGTCACGTCCACAGCAGCCCTCTTCACTGCCCCCCGTCCAGGGTCCTTTGATTCAGCATCCTCAAACCTCTCTGTCTGAAGGTCGTCCATGCTCCTCTTCACATCGACCCTGCGCCTCAGAGCCTTTCCCACTCACCATGATGAAGCTGGGGTTGTTCCTGTTCCTCCAGCTGAAGGATGGCACGCTGATCTCAGGGTACTTGTTGTCATGGAGAACCTCGCATCCGCTGTGGGTGTGTCCGCTCAGGATGAGGCGGGGCTTAAACCACCACAGCAGCTGAGGAGAGACGTTTGCTGCTCGGTTACATCATCGCTTTTGACCCTCATCATCACCATCATCATCATCACCATCACCATCATCACCACCATCATCATCACCACCATCATCACCATCATCACCACCATCACCATCATCAACATCATCATCATCACCATCATCACCATCATCATCATCATCACCATCACCATCATCACCATCATCATCACCATCATCACCACCATCATCATCACCACCATCATCACCATCAACATCATCATCATCACCATCATCACCATCATCATCATCATCACCATCACCATCATCATCATCATCACCATCATCATCATCATCATCACCATCATCATCACCATCATCATCATCATCAACATCACCATCATCACCATCATCATCATCATCATCATCACCACCACCATCATCACCATCATCATCACCATCATCATCATCACCATCATCACCACCATCATCACCACCATCATCATCACCACCATCATCACCATCATCATCACCATCATCATCATCATCATCATCACCACCACCATCACCATCATCACCATCATCATCATCATCACCATATTCACCACCATCATCACCACCATCATCATCACCATCATCATCACCATCATCACCATCATCATCACCATCATCATCACCATCATCATCACCATCATCATCACCATCATCACCATCATCATCACCATCACCATCATCATCACCATCATCATCATCATCATCATCATCATCATCATCATCATCATCATCATCACCATCATCATCATCATCATGATCATCATCATCATGATCATCGTCATCATCACTTTTTCTCCAGGGTTCATCTCCGTTCTCTTAATGTCAACTGGCTGTTTTGTACCGGGGGGGTCGAGAGGACCTCACCTTCTGCGAGGCCTCCTTCGACAGCACGTCGTACTTCTCCCTGAACAGCAGGTGCCGGTCTTCGGCCGGGGCGGCGTCCAGCCCGGTGCAGCCGGCGTCGCTCACCCTGTACAGAGGGTAGTGCTGCGAGGCACCGACACGCGTTAGCCCGCCCCTCCTCACCGGCCTCGCCCCTTAAACCGACGCGCTCTCCTCGGGCTCTAAAGGAGCGCTGGAGGCTCACTCTTCTTCATTCACTGAGGTCCGTGTTTAAAACACACTTAAGGTTCACTCTGGTGCAGACGCCCGCGGCAACCGTCCTTATTGATACCTACATTGGTATAAATACATATGAAGCCATCGCGAGGCATTCAGGGACCAAGAACGACCCTCCTGGGTTGGATCAGCTCCATATTTCCTCTTTTTTTATTAACCAAATGTCAGATTTATACCGGAAGTTCACATCCAGGACCTCCGGGGTTGCACTTCCTGACCCCCCCCCCATGGTGTTTTGGGCCGTGTGGGATTAGAGGGTGGTAAACAGTCTGGTCCGCCGTGGACAGACGGAACAATCACACCGACTGATAATCTGTTAATGTCTGCGCTGCTTTGTGTGCCTTTAATCTCCTGATCCTGAGCACTAACTCCCCCTCTGCTCGTTGTGTGGGCCGGATTAGCGGGTTACCTGCAACATGACGGGCGGGGAGGGAGGATAAGGCCCAGAGCCCCCGCAGCCTTCGGCCGCACCGCCGTCGGGGTTCTGCAGGGAGGAGGAGGCACAGGGGAGTCAGCTGAAATCACCCCCCCCCCCTCAGGTGCCCCCCCCCCAGGTGGGCGAGGGTACCTGCAGGGAGCAGTTCATCTCCCTGGACAGCCGGATCAGCTCCGTCTCCACCGCCTGGCAGATGGGGCAGCCGTCACCGTGCAGGGCCACGCTGTTCAGGAGCAGGAAGCTGGAAGGATGAGGGGGGGGTGGACGGGGGGGCAAACGGGAATAATCTGAGATTCGGACCCGCTCGAGACCGCTTGGGTTTGCTTTAATGTCCATCTGCGGCCGCCCGTTCATCCAGAAGTGTCTCTTCTGAGTGAACCGTCCTGTTTCAGGCCTCGCTGACCCCCCCCCCGGGGGGGCCGTTCTGAGGGACAGTCAGGCCCTTTGACTGATACAAGGAGCACTTCAGCCCACAAGTTCCTCGTTCAGCCTCCTTCGCACAAGGCGAGAATATTTTGGGTTTTTGTCTAGAAAAGTGCTCCCAGAATAGAAAGGATCAATATTGAACACCCCCCCCGCTGAGAGAGAGATCTGCTCTTCCTCACGCCCCCCCCCTCACTTACTTGACTCCCTTTTTGGTGACGATTCTGGTGGAGGAGGCGTTGAAGACCTTCTCGAAGCGCTGCAGCTTGAACCAGTCCATCCTGTGGGGGGGGGGGCATGAGGTTTCATCAGAGGCTGCTGTCACGTCTCTGTCTGTCACAGGCTGTTATGTAAGAGAGCGAGGGGGGGCAGTCTAGAGCACTGCTGTTCGGATTTACCCCCACGGCCAGATGCTGCGTGTCAACATCTGGGTGGTTTGAGGACGGGGGGGGGGCTCCGCCGATCTGTGAGTTGCGCTCTGACAGCACAAAGCCTTTTTGTCGCCATTGTCCCGCGCACACAAAAAGACCCCCCCCGTGAACCCCGATGGAGGCTGGGATTAACGGCCCACCGGCCATACGCCCCCCCCAGGCCCCTCGCTCTGCTGAAACAGCGCTTACTCGTAGTGGAACCCGATGTCGTGGTTCCCCACCAGGACCACCAGCTCGGTGTCGGGGGAGTGTCGGAACATCCTGTGGAAACGGCGCACGTCGTCCTCCCAGTGCTGCGGGAGACACAGAGGACGAGGAGGAGCTCAGTCCGGAGCGTTGGAGTGACCCCCCCCCACACACACACACACACACACACACACACACACACACACACACACACGCACACACACACACACGAGAAGAGGCTGAGCAGTGTGGAGGGAGGCCTGGACAGGACCAATCAGTTCAATTTGACTGTCCAACAGCGACCCCCCCCGAGGAGCCGATCAGCCCAGCCCTCTCTCCACCATTCAGCCCTGACTGACTGAGTCAATCATTCATCTGCCCGTCCTGCCAACAGAAGGTGGTGAGAGGACTCCTCTGCATCGTCCCCCCCCCCAATAAAATGACCTACCCCCCCCTCCTCTACTACACCCTGTCTGATGCTGACTGGCTGTGCCCCCCCCAGCCTGTCTCCTCTCAGGCCTTCATGCGTTCATCCTCCCACCTGCCGTCACCCTCAGGACGTGAGCCCCCCCCCCCCGCACTGCCTCAGCACTTTCACCTGGACCTTGACTTCTCTTCTTTTTTATCTGTATTTACTTTATTGCTCAGCTGGATGTTCTTCAGTCCCTTCTGAAGTGTTTTAATGTCTGTTTGTCTTGATGTGTGTGCGTGTGTGTGTGTGTGTGTGTGTGTGTGTGTGTGTGTGTGTGTGTGTGTGTGTGTGTGTGTGTGTGTGTGTGTGTGTGTCACGTCGGTGTCTTGAGCTACCCTGAATTTCCCCCCGGTGGGGGGGTCAACAAAGTCGATATCTCGCCCCCAGACCCACGAGCGCTCACGTCTGCCGCCGCTTCTCTTCAAACACGTGAGAACGACGAAGACTCTCGTGGGGTCGAAGGTCGACCCCGACAGCAAGTCTCAAGTAACCGAAACAACGCGTGTCGCCCCGTTTCGAGGGTATTTCTCTTTATGGTCCGTCCTAAGGGTCAAGACCTTTCCCTCACAAGTCTGGGCCACGCTGACTTCTACTGTTCGTCGTCTTTAAACGTTTGGGACCAAAGTGACAGCGCGAGGACCGAGGACGAAGCAGGAAGTGCAGATAGTTCCTGTTTCAGAGGGGGAACCTCTGGATCCTCTGGTTCTGCTGACAGACCCCGTCCTTCCCCCAACACGCGCTTGAATGTGGGGGGGTTGCGATGTTGAGCGTGCAGACGGGTGAAAGCCGAGCCCCCCCCCCAGCACCACCAGCACCACCAGCACCACCATCCTCATCCTCACTCACGCTCAAATCGAGGAGAGCAGGGTTACCTTCTGGGAGCTCCACTTGCCTTCATCGAAGATGTCCCCGAGGATGAAGACTATTTCGGGCTTGAGGAGCCACAGCGCGGTCTGGAACGCTCTCTCCATCTGCCATTCTCTGGGGAGACACCGGAGGGTCTCTCGTTGTTCCTGCAGCGCGCGTGTGCGTGCGCGCGGGTGAAAGCACAACATACCTCCTCAGCTTGTCGAACCAGTGCCCCCCCACGGCCCCCAGGAGGTGGGTGTCCGACAGCACCATGGCGCGCACCTCCGCCGGACGCGCGTCGGGGCTGTGCCCGAGCGGGGTCCCGGGCCAGGCGCACTTGAGGATGGCGGGGAAATAGATGAGGTACTCGCAGTAGAGGAAGGAGCCGCCGACCAGCAGGATCAGCAGCAGCAGCGCGACCGCCCATCGGATGCTGAACCCCGACATCGCGTCGTCACCGCGGCTCCGGGATGCTGGAAGGAGCCTCGCGCCACCATCGCTCCCCGGACCCCGGCTCAGCGCGCCATGCTCGGGCTGCGACGGACGACGGGAGCTGGCTCAGCCCGGGCGGTGGGACGGGAGGTGGGACGGGAGGACGGGAGGACGGCCGCCCGCGGAGCCGGACTGGCGGGTTGGCGGAAAGTTTACCAGCGGTCACCGCCAGGTTACGACCGTGTCCGCTTGGAGCTTTTCAAAATAAAAGGCGGCGCGTTACATAAAAGAAGGAAAATCCGGCGACAGAAGGCGAAAGATGATATTTATCAGCAGAAGGTGATTGCATTTTGTCACAAGAACCCTGCGTGACCCCCCCAAAACACGATATTTGCAACCGCGATTCCCCCCGATGTCGTTTCCAGAAAAGGATGTTGGATGGTTTTACACAGAGCGTTTCAATACTGGTGACAAAAGGCCCTTAAATAACCACGCGAGGACAAGCAGCAGGTTTTAGTGGCTCGGGTTTGGCGAAATGAGCTCAAAATAAAGAAGCCTCTGGAGACTTCCTGTGTGCGCCGCGTTGCTCCGTGCGGGCTTTACGGATGCTTGTGCGCGGCCCCTGTGCAGGAATAACACCAAATGGAGGTTAACATGAAACCGCGCTGGTTAATTCAGCCTTCTCACATGGTTTATTAGCCGCCTTCTGACAAGCAGCCGAGGAGCCTGACGTGAGCTCACGCTTCTCGGGAGGACCGGTGTGCCTTAAAGGAGCCGGGCCAGCCTGGTTGAACCTGTTGATGTCACACCCATGGCCTCACACCTGAAGGTCTGAGGGTGTGAGGCGTGACCGAAGGAGTCGCAGGATAGCGGAGGCAGGACAGCAGCGCCACTGGAGCGAAAGGAATGTCGCCCCACAGGCTCCCGATGAATGGACACTTTTGTTGCCACGCTCGCCCGTCTTCCTGCCAGATGTGATCTGGGGTTACTTCCCCCGACCACAGGCGGTTTCTGTGACCCCCCCTCCGGGTTTCACCCCGGAAAAGCGAGGCTGCGGTCGGGGAAGGGGTCCCGACCCGACCTGACCGACGCCGCTGAAGGTGTGAGGAAGAGGCCCAAGCGCCCGTACTCAGAGGTCAAAGGGGCCCGGCTGCCCGAGACCACGACGGCCACGTCCGCCACGGCTTTTCCACGCCATTAACACGTCCAGCAAACGCTGATTTGTGCTCCAGATCCGCCTGGCATGACGGAACAGGCAAGGCAAGGCGTCGCGTTCGAGCCTGAAGAACAAGATTCGATGCCTCATCCCTCGTAAAAGGGCGGCGACAGCGTGATGTTCTCTGGGAACATCTGGCCCCCGAGTCTGGCTCCAGAAGTGTTACGCAACCGTTTCCGAAGAAAGAGAGCCGGGAATTGAATAATCTGCAGTTTTTCTGCTTTCTTCTGTTAAACAATATTTTGTGTAGAGATTTAGAGATCATCAACAAAGAGAGTGAAATCCCCTTCCCGCTGTTGCCTCTCCCCTCTTTCAAAATCACTGGTGTGTTTTAAAGAGGCCAAGGCAAGATCCTTGATTTATGTCCTGAGCATGTGTGTGTGTGTGTGTGTGTGTGTGTGTGTGAGAGAGAAAGGAGAGAGAGAGAGAGAGAGAGAGAGAGAGAGAGAGACTGTGACAAAGTCAACAAGGACAATCCTCACACACCCTTGGAGCCCAAAGGCGATATAATAAAAACACTCTCAAACAACAAGTAGTACAAAATAACGTGCATGAAGAAGCGCGGTTGCGTACTAAGTTAGTTAGTGGTAAACTTCAATAAACCAGCCCCTGGTCCGTCCCTTCTGTCCCACTATGACCCCCACCCTTCACTTTTTATTTCATGACATAAAAGAGGGACATATGTTGACACGACAACACAGATTTGAAGGAAAACGAGGAAATAGAAGGAAATGTCTGACAGTTTCTGCCCGTTTTTATTTGAATTTTTAATTCATGACGTAACCCCCCCCCCACGTGACCTCAACCCCCCGCGCGCTTCCCGCCAATCGTGGTAAAGGTCTGGCAGAGGAGCAAAAGGCTGTTTTCCAGGCTGTTAGAACGGAGATTTATTTATTTCTTGTTTATTTGTTTATTTATTTGCAGCCACGTCTTCGTGTTTTTGTTTTACTTTTGTTTTACTTTCTTAAATTGACTGTCGAGCTCGTCGGTCGAGGCGGGTCGTTAGTGAGCGACCGTTGTGGCGGTTGGGCCACTCGGATAAAGCTGTTCACCTGAGAGACGCCCGACAGGTGAACCTGTGACCTCAACGATGCTGCTGCAGGCTCCAGACCCCCAGACCTCTTCATTTAGCGTCGCTCTTCATTTATTACCGTTTTATTTCTCCTTTTGCTCCAATCCACCGGGCTCTCAGGGACCTCTAGAGGCCGACAGGTAGAACTGCACCTTCCTTCATAAGCAGCCGTGGTTCTCCCATCTCAAATGTTAATAAGTTAACAAGTTAACATCAGGGGTCTTATTAAGTCAGACCCCTGAATCCTCCTCTGAGATCAATAAGTATGTAAATAATGGGGAAATCCGGGAACTCCTGCTTTTATCCTCTTTCTGTGGCTTTAGAAATCACATTTAAAAACAAATACACAGTTATACCGTTGTTTACGGGACGTAAAGGGTTTATTTCAAGCAGTGAGGAAGGTGACTAAGGTGATTTACACACAGGTTTCCACCCACAGGTCCACGTCCCAGAAACATCTGCTCGCCTTCCGTTTCTTCTCTGACCTCCTCCAGCATCCTCGTCTTGGCTTTGGTCTCCATCTCGCCCTAGAAAATAAACAAACGTGTTCGTTTTAGAGGAATGTGGCCTCTGCTGCGTCTGCTCCTTCAGCTTTGCTCGTGTGTGATCAGGGTGGACTTACAGAGCTCTCCTTTTTGGAGCAGCCAGGGTATTCCAGCTGCTGGAGGAACCTCTGCTTCTCCTTGTGGTACTTCCCCATGCTCTTCTCCAGTCAGAGAGTTCCACCGTGGATGCAAGATCAATGTGAACGATGTGAAACAATCAGACGCTGGAGCTGTGTTCTCTATCTGGAAGGAAGAACCAACTCACCAGTAAGCCTGGCATCTGATGTCTCCAGTCATGGCGGGAGTCCACTCCTTCATGAAGAGCAGGAAGGCGTTCTTCTTCTTCTTTGGATTTTTGGGCTGTTTTCTCTTTGTACAGGACATGAAAACAAAGAATGAACCTCAGGTGATGATGATCCTCAGACATTCAATCGCACAGCAGATCATTTATGAGATTATGAACAGTTCAAACAAGTTTACCTGAACTGATCTTCTGCTGCCAGAGGAGGAGTATGAGGAGGAGAGATGATGCACTTGGGACAACTCTTTATTGTAAGTGTGCACATTTATGTTGATAAATGTGTGTTTTCACCGGGGCAACGTCAGGTGACCTTGGACGACCTTGACAAATTATGATCTACCTGGAGCCACGCCCCTTTGCTTTGATGTAGATGTTTAATTATATGCCCTTTGAATCAAAAACAAAGGCGACAACATAAAGACCTAAAGCTATATATAGTCCCAAAACGTTCAAGAGGGCTACGACAGTACAGACGATACAGTTTGACACTAACAAGACAGACTGAAGTTATTGACATGAAGCTGAAGATGAAGCACCAACGGGAGGAGCAGAAAGAAGCCCTGAGCTCTGTGACAGAGCTTCAGCAAGAAGTCACCCATCTAAAGAACCTGCTGGCTGAAAAGGAGGAAAAAATTAACAGTGAAAATAAAAAGCGGCTGAAGAGGACGGAAGCTCAAGTGGAGACCCTCACCCTGATGGCCAGCACCGAGACTGAACTTGAGCAGACCAACCGGAGGATTGAGGAGTTGGAGAAGCTGCTCCAAGGAGCCCACGGCAGCCATCAGGGTCCTGAGAGCGGAGACCACCTGGGAGGACAAATGTCTGAGGACATGGGACAAGAGGACTTCTCCAGGAGGAAAGAGGCTCAGAAGCTGCAGCTGGAGGAAGAAAAGCAGCAGCTGGAAGAGGAGACAAGGGAGAGACTCCTCAGAACGGAGGAAGACTTTCAGGAGAAGCTCTCGGACATGGAGGAGAGGAAGAAGCGAGAGCTGATGGAGCGGGAGGAGATCCTGAGACGGCAGCTCCAGGACAAAGAAGAGAGCTTCCAAAGGCAGCTGTCCATGCTGCATGAGCGATGGGAGTCCAGAAGCCAGGACTGGCACAAGCAGCAGGTGGAGCTGATGGACAGAGTGCAGACACAGGAGAACCTGCACAAGCAGCACATGGAGGCCAGTAAGAAGGAAGCACAGCGCCTCAAGGAGGAAATCCAGCAGCTTCAGGTGAGAAGATGCAGATCTGCTCTGTTTGTGAGTCAACAAGACTTTAAATGTGTGCATGTGAAAACTAAAACTCATTTCTCTTTTCAACAGCTGGAAGCTGAAAGGAAGAAGCAGAAGAAAGGATTCAGGAAGAGGATCAAGAACTTTTGGAAAAAGTGGAATCCTTTCTTCAGCTGCTGTTCCAGCCATTCCACTGAGTGACCTCCTCCACTCCAGCCCTCCTCTTTGGGTTGAACCTTTCAAATTAAATACCTGTGTCAGATAAACTTTCCTCACTGATTCTGTGCCTCTGTCCAGTGATTAAACTGTGGTATCCTTTAACTCACACATTCAAATAGTCAGTACAACGGCCTTTTTTCACCTGAGGAACATCTCAAGAATCAGAAAGCTGTCACGGGTCGCAGTTTTCATCACTGGGTTCTCGGTGTCACCCTGAACGCATCACTCGCTCCCTCTGCCAATCAGTCTGAACCACTTGCACCTGTCCCCACCTATATAGGCCTCCCTCTCCGTTTGTTCTCTGCCGGGTTGTGATGCACGTTTGCCAAACTCTCCAGCAATATTTCTTGGACTGACTTCCCGGCCTTGACCCTGCCTGATTCCACTTCTTCCCCTCGCTTCAGCCCTGGTAACAACTTTTTCCAACCTGCCTGCTCCTTCTCCACCCTCAGCGCTTTCCTGTGAGTTCTCTGGAGAGACAACTCAGTTATCTTGACCTGTTTGTGTAGTCAGGTTGATTGCCCTGCTAGCCTGAATAAAGGTCATTACCAACTCCACTCCTGTTTTCAAGTGTGTTGCATTTGGGTCCATACATCCCACCGTTTCAGAAAGCTACTGATGTGGCATGAAGCTGAAAAGTTAGTTCATGCATTTGTTACCTCCAGGCTGGACTATTGTAATTCTTTACTATCAGGGTGCCCAAACAACTCTTTAAGAAGCCTCCAGGTGATCCAAAATGCTGCAGCCAGAGTTCTGACAGGTATTGACAAAAGAGATCACATAACTCCTGTACTGGCGTCTCTTCATTTCTGCCCGTTAAATTTAGAATAATTTTTAAAACCTTTCTTTTGACCGACAAGGTCCTCAGAGGCCTAGCTCCATCCTACCTGGAGGAGCTAGTGACACCCTACCAGCCCAATAGACCGCTCCGCTTTCAGAACGCTGGTCTACTTGTGGTTCCCAGAGTCTTTAGGAGTAGATTGGGGGACCGAGCCTTTAGCTACCAGGCCCCACTGCTATGGAACCAGCTCTCTGTCCAGGTACGGGAGGCTGACTCCATCTCTACTTTCAAGACCAGACTTAAAACCTACCTCTTTGATAAAGCTTATTGTTACTAACCTTCTAGTTCCAGTTACTATCACAGACAGACAGATTATCATACTTAGGGGGACGTCTAATCACTAGGTTAAGATACTAGTTATGCTGCTATAGGCCGAGGCTGCCGGGGTCTGGAAACATGATCACCTGATAGACCTCTGTCACCACACTGGTCATGGTTTGGTCTCCTCTCCTCTCCTCTCCCTACCTGTTCTATCCTCTACCTGTTCTATCCTCTACCTGTCCTCCCTCTCCTCCTCTCTCTCTACCCATCTGTCCATCAGCAGGAGGGTCCCCCTACATGAGCCTGGTCCTGCTCAAGGTTTCTTCCTGTTAAAGGGGAGTGTTTCCTTGCCACTGTTGCTTGTCTGGGGTTAGGCCCTGGGATTCTGGAAAGCGCCTTGAAACAATTTTGATTGTGAAAGACGCTATATAAATAAAGATTGATTGATTGATTGATTAATATTAAGTGTTTTGTTCAATCATTTAAAATTAACACAGCAAAAAGGTATAGGAAGCAGATATGTGCTAAAAAAATTGACAGATCATCTAAAACAAGGCAAGCTCTCCAATTATCGCAGAAATAAAGTTTAATTTAGCTGAAATGTGTATTTATTAGGAACAAGAGACCATGTGCATCTAAACTGTTGAACTAAGTGTGTTTGCTCATATTTCATTCCCTACTTTTTGGTGCAAACTACCACAGAATTCCTACAGATATAAACACACATTTGTTGAAAATAAAGAACACAAGTTAAAACTGGCAAGTGTGTTTTCTTACAGAACTCCAGACGCCTTTATTTTTGAATAATATATGAAAGTAAAGGAGATGACGGAGAGATGATGCACTTGTGACAACTCTTTATTGTAAGTGTCCACATTTATGTTGATAAATGTGTGTTTTCACGGGGGCAACGTCAGGTGACCTTGGACGACCTTGACAAATTATTGACCCGCCTGTAGACACGCCCCTTTCCTTTGATGTAGATGTTTAATTATATGCCCTTTGAATCAAAAACAAAGGCCACAACATAAAGACCTAAAGCTATATATATAGTCCCAAAACGTTCAAGAGGGCTACGACAGTACAGACAATACAGTTTGACACTAACAAGACAGACTGAAGTTATTGACATGAAGCTGAAGATGAAGCACCAACAGGAGGAGCAGAAAGAAGCCCTGAGCTCTGGGACAGAGCTTCAGCAAGAAGTCACCCATCTAAAGAACCTGCTGGCTGAAAAGGAGGAAAAAATTAACAGTGAAAATAAAAAGCGGCTGAAGAGGACGGAAGCTCAAGTGGAGACCCTCACCCTGATGGCCAGCACCGAGACTGAACTTGAGCAGACCAACCGGAGGATTGAGGAGTTGGAGAAGCTGCTCCAAGGAGCCCACGGCAGCCATCAGGGTCCTGAGAGCGGAGACCACCTGGGAGGACAAATGTCTGAGGACATGGGACAAGAGGACTTCTCCAGGAGGAAAGAGGCTCAGAAGCTGCAGCTGGAGGAAGAAAAGCAGCAGCTGGAAGAGGAGACAAGGGAGAGACTCCTCAGAACGGAGGAAGACTTTCAGGAGAAGCTCTCGGACATGGAGGAGAGGAAGAAGCGAGAGCTGATGGAGCGGGAGGAGATCCTGAGACGGCAGCTCCAGGACAAAGAAGACAGCTTCCAAAGGCAGCTGTCCATGCTGCATGAGCGTTGGGAGTCCAGAAGCCAGGACTGGCACAAGCAGCAGTTGGAGCTGATGGACAGAGTGCAGACACAGGAGAACCTGCACAAGCAGCACATGGAGGCCAGTAAGAAGGAAGCACAGCGCCTCAAGGAGGAAATCCAGCAGCTTCAGGTGAGAAGATGCAGATCTGCTCTGTTTGTGAGTCAAGAAGACTTTAAATGTGTGCATGTGAAAACTAAAACTCATTTCTCTTTTCAACAGCTGGAAGCTGAAAGAAAGAAGCAGAAGAAAGGATTCAGGAAGAGGATCAAGAACTTTTGGAAAAAGTGGAATCCTTTCTTCAGCTGCTGTTCCAGCCATTCCACTGAGTGACCTCCTCCACTCCAGCCCTCCTCTTTGGGTTGAACCTTTCAAATTAAATACCTGTGTCAAATAAACTTTTCTCACTGACTCTGTGCCTCTGTCCAGTGATTAAACTGTGGTATCACCATGAAAAGAGAACTCCAGACCACTTCTTTTTGAGTTTTAAGGCTTTATCTTCTGTTTATTTAAGAGTAAAATTAAGTGTTTTGTTCAATCATTTAAAATTAACGCAGCAAAAAGGTATAGGAAGCAGATATGTGCTAAAAAAATTGACAGATCATCTAAAACAAGGCAAGCTCTCCAATTATCTCAGAAATAAAGTTTAATTTAGCTGAAATGTGTATTTATTAGGAACAAGAGACCATGTGCATCTAAACTGTTGAACTAAGTGTGTTTGCTCATATTTCATTCCCTACTTTTTGGTGCAAACTACCACAGAATTCCTACATATATAAACACACATTTGTTGAAAATAAAGAACACAAGTTAAAACTGGCAACTGTGTTTTCTTACAGAACTCCAGACGCCTTTATTTTTGAATAATATATGAAAGTAAAGGAGATGACGGAGAGATGATGCACTTGTGACAACTCTTTATTGTAAGTGTGCACATTTATGTTGATAAATGTGTGTTTTCACCGGGGCAACGTCAGGTGACCTTGGACGACCTTGACAAATTATTGGTACTGACCACTGGTCCTACCCTCCCTGAACACTCCCCCATGCTGCAGAGGGCAGTGGGACCTGCAGCACCTAAAACCCCCCGAGCCTCCTGCCTCTGTCGCATGAAGAAGCACAGCGAGCCAGTGGTTCGTAAAAGTGGTGTCATGTTGTTGATCCCACCAATGGCTCCTCTGAATTAACAGCTGATGTTCAGAACATCTGGAGTCGAGTGTCACAGCTGGAGATTGAGATGCTTCAGTTCATCCATCGGCGCCTCTATTTGTGCTCCAAGGTGATGCGCTCGCTCGTGCCAGCGAAGGGTTTAGATCCCATCCTCAAGAAACTTCCACAGCCAAAGTCGATGATCCTCACTCGAGGAACCGACCCAGTGACATTTTCCTCGCCGAGTATGTTCTCTGATTTCATGTCTCCGTGGGCAACACCAGCCGTGTGCAGCAGTGACCTGCTGCTTCATGAGGATCTGACAGAAAGAACAAAGGCAGAGATCTTCCAAAGATGTTTTCACACCTGCACAGCTGGAACATCGCCCGCTGTGCCAGAGGGACGGGCAGCTTCATCGCCTGAAGCTTCGTTCTTGTCGATGGTCTTCAGGTACTTCGCTCGGCTCACGCACACTTCTGGCCTCTCCATGATCAGAAGGATGTCTTCGCCTGCGTCATAAGTGGCACACTGGTGTTGCTTCTCCTGACGCCGTCAACATCAGGACAGCCTCCAGTGGGACCACGTGCACCACGCCATCGACCTCCTGAAGACAGGAACCACGTAGGTTCACGTGCTTGACTGTGCTTCCTGATGATCAAGAAAATGGAAGAGCTGAGATCAGAGTCATGTCTCACTGCTGGATGGTAATCAACGTAGACTTTGTTGATGTGTTTGATCGTGACCTGCAGGAAAGAATCACTTGTAGTGATGAGGGCAGTGATGAGTGTGTGTGTGTGTGTGTGTGTGTGTGTGTGTGTGGGGGGGGTCCAAGGAAAACACTTACTGGAAATGAATGTTCAATTCTCTGGCCGGGGTAAACTGTTCCAAAAGCTCCGTTCCCAAGCTTTCCAGGCTCCTGGTACTGTTCCTCAAATTTTCTGCAAAAAGCAATTTGTGTTCTACCAGAGTTGTGAGGACGTTTAGTGCTCACTCACCCTCATCTCTCCACGATGAACTCACCTTGGCTGAGGGCCACCAACGCTGACTTTTTCTGCTGCTGATGCTTCGACTCAGGCAGCCTCACAGGTTCTGGCCTCAGTGTGTGTCTGACTGGTCCTGGGTCTGGCGGGGTCCGGAGGGTTCTGCCCAGGCTGGACTGGACTCTCAGACCCAGTTGGGTTGAAGCTTCACTTGCTCCCCTCCGTGCTACCAATGTTGGCCTGGGCGTGCGGATCAACATTTTCTCTTTTGAGGAGCTGCTGCTGCCATTTCCTGATCGCCGAGCAAAAGTGTGTTTTCCTGTTTAGATGTTGAATAACCAGACAAACAGCAACACTCTGTGTGATCGTCACATCCCAAACGTTTCAAAGTTATCGGGCCTCCTTGATGGTCGATCAACACGACAGTATAGTTGACAGTCAGTGAGACCAGTCGAGGGTTGCCTCCTCCTCTGGTCCCAGTCCAGTAGTGGGTTGACTGGTGACCATCACGCCATCAGATCCTAATCTCACCCGAGGTACTGAGGCCCAGACGGCTACGCTTGCGAGACGCTTTAGAGCAGGGGTCTCCAGCCTCTTCCCCAGAGGTCTGTGTGGCTGCAGGTTCTGGTTCAACCCAGCAGCACCAGACTGGACTCACTTAAGACTGGTCAAACTGGGTGTGCTGGACTGGTTGGAACAAGAACCTGCAGCCCCACGGCCCTTTGGGGAAGAGTTTGGACACCCCTGGTTTAGAGCTTTCTGATGGATCACACTGCTTGGTCATAATTCCTACAGAATGATCAATAACTTGCGAGCTACTGAGAACACCTCTGCTACATACACTTTTTCTGTCTTTCAATAAAATGTCTATAACCTCAAATGTGAACACAAGGAGACCTGAAATGCGCATTGTTTTTCAAACATAAAGATTTAAGGTTACTCCCCTGTGATCTCCCTGCTGCTGGTGTCCTGTCACCATTCAGATTGCCTCTGAAGCGTGGGACCTTCTCAGATGAAGCGTTCTCCTCAGAACACCCCTGCAAGGGTCTTTTGTAGTCGTACTTTATTGATGAAGCTATCTGAAAATAATAATCTCACCCACAACCTTCTATTCAGACTCATGGTCATCTCATATTAACACAACTAAATACTGTTTTTATTTGTCAGACATTTAGACGGACTTATAAACCTTTTGTGAGCATTTTTACAACACTGAGTTCCCTTCTTTGTTTTTTTTATAATTTCATCACAAATCGATAAAGTAAACGTCCTCCAAACTGCTAATTTGTGCAGCTTCAGCAGGAAGCTTTAACATAACGGAGTTGTAATCAGTTTAATGATGTTGGAGCTAATGCAGAGCCTGGTGTTGGTCAGGGCTGATATCAATCAACCAGATTATCACAACACAAAGTGGGATTCTGCTGCAATCCAGGTCTGAGGTTTTTAAACGACTGTTATTGCTTTTAATGATCAGAATCAGATTAAATATGCATTAGGCTTCCAGAGAACCTTCATCAGGAAGATGAAATATTCAGCAGAAGCTATTTATCATGTCATCTGTCAGATTGGGATCTTTATCCTGATATTTAGGGACGAGCTGCTGGAAAAGGAAATTCACACTTCGAGTAAGTTCAATGTTGTTGTTAAGACACGTTAGTCCAGAATGATAATGTTGGGGCCGGTTCGTGATCACTTAACGAGGATTATTGTGATCGTTCAAAGATGTCAAAAAGAGCTTTATGGACAGATGACCCTGAGGTCACGGAAGGTCACTGACCTTGAAAGATGTATTATTCATCCAGACACACACACCATGTACTTCTATCTTTGTGAGGACCTTCATAGGCCTAATGCATTACTGACCCTGACCAGCCCAGCTAACTCTAACCTCGTCCACCACCGTCGACCCCCGAACTCGCTCGATCAGGATGTGAAACCCGGCGGTCCGAACAGCCTCCACGTCGGGGGGACAAGAGACGCACCGCGGCGCCCTAAACTCGCCACACGTGCATGGAGGGAGGCGGAGCTACGGCGGAGCTGCGTGGGTGTAATCAGACTACATTCCAAAAGAGAGGATAAGTGTGTGTGTGTGTGTGTCCGCAGCCACCGCAGAAAGACACTTAAAAGCCCACTTAAGCGGAGGCACCTTCAGAGTGCATGGAAAGTGCATCCATGTAAATATTGAACACACAGTTTGGATTTCACTCCGGGATCAATGCCGAGGCAATTTAGACGCTAATCTCATTTGCACTTGTGTTTTTCGTCTTAGCTGAGGACGCTTTAGCCTGGTAGTTGTAGTGTGTGTGTGTGTGTGTGTGTGTGTGTGTGGGGGGGTGTGTGTGTGAAAAATTCCATATCCAGGGAGAATTCTGAGGTTTTTGTGCAAGGCCGCTGCCTCTTTTTTTTCTTTTTTCGCCGAGGCAGACAGGCCTGTGATGAGCGCCGGTGGTTCCAGCCCCAGAACACGGGAAAACCAGTCGACACTCCCCCAGTAAACCCAGTTGGTGAGCTGGAGCGAGGCTCCACGTTAACTGTGTTATCGGGATGGAGGGAAGAAAAGTCAGGACTCAGGCGGGGCCTGTTTGGATGGGGCTGCAGCCCGGGGTGCGTGAGGGCCCCCCGTGCGGCTCCTGGATTTCCAGGGAGCTTTTCCGGGGCAGCATGTTGAAGTCGTGATTCCAGATGAGTGTTTCTATCGTCCCCCTGGCCTGGGGGGGCCGGGCGGGCGCTGACTCATCACTACGAGGACCTCTGCCGCCTTAAGTGCCCCGATGAGGAGGGTCAGCTGGCTCCGTCCTCATGACTCCCATCATACCTCACTTTCCTGTTCTCCTAATGCACTGCAGCGGAAACAGCAGCGTGCATCACGGCCTTATTGGATATATCTCATCGTGAATGATCATTTGGATACAATAACAATGCATGTTAATGTTGCACTCGGGTTTTTTTTTTAACCTGCGAGTAAAGAAGAGGCCCCAGTGGACTTGTTTTCAGTGTTGTTTGCCTGCTCACTACTTTATTTCAATATTTATAAACAATAAACCACAAGTTTTCTTAAAATCGGCTAAAAACCAGCTGCAGTGGGAAATAATACTTGAACTTTACACTTTAAATTCTGCAAAGCGTCAACTCGTTTTATTTTCTGTCAACCATTATTTAAAAAAAGACTGTAAAAACACGCACACACGCGAAAAGATACAGTTTTGCACACTAAAGACTCGAGTGTGTTTTAGAATATCTTATCAAACAGTTCAGGTCCAAAATGCACCGTCAGAATTATTAACGCCGTCTGTCGCCAGGGTTCTTGCTCAAGAGCACTTCGGCAGCTGTCGGGTATGGCGCAGCGACACGTCCTATAATCCAGGGGGGGTTAATCTAATCCCAGATGTGCTGCTCAGGGCCGCAGGACTGGCCGGCTGCTGTTCGGCCGGTGGCCGCTAGGCGTCGCTCTTCACTGTGCCGCGCAGCTGGAGCGCAGCCCGGAAACCTGCGGGGGTCATGTAAAGACACATGATAAACCTGATAGAAGCGCCCCGCAGCCCAGGTGTTACATTCCAAGCGCCACGTCTGTCCCGTCTAAACGCAAGAACACAAGCCCGTCCTTCATGATTTGCGTCTGTTTCCTTGTCCCACCTTTTCTTCCCAATTATCGCAGGGGGCTGGCCCGGGTGCAGGACAGAGACTTGCGATTGGCTGAAGCCGAAGTCGTCTCCAAACTCCTCAGCCCTGCATTCGACCGTCCGCGGACAGAATTCACGCCACAACTCAGAAAGTCAGATTTCAGCGAGGGGACCGGAGCCGAGGAGTGAGGTAGGGAAGCGGCGCAGCGAGAAAGAGATCCCTGCCGGGGCCTTTTTTTTATTATTATTTTTTGTTTTTCTTTTCCAACGTGGCTTTGCAGGGAGAAGAGAAGGAGGAAAGTTCTTTTTCGGTGCTGGTGGGGGGGGACGCTGTGCCAGCGTTGCTGCTGGCGCACCTGAGTCTGTTGCTCAGTTTGCGTCAACATGACTTAACACCAAAAAAGAAAAGGAAAAGCTGAAGCAGCTCGGGTGATAATGACGAATTTCCTCCCCAGTGTCATGTGCGCTGCGGTGTTTGTCGGCCACTGTGGAATAATGACGGCGGACCAGGTGTCGGCGGGGGGAGCTCATGCGGCCGCGCCGGGGAGCGCACCGGTTTGACGGCGGCTGGGAGCTGACGGAGCGCAGGAGTCTGGGATGCGCGACGGCCCCTAGGGCGCCCACCCTCTCCGACATTCACCTGGACAGCACCCGCGCAGCCCGCGGCCATGGCCTCCGAGGTGGTGTGCGGGTTGGTCTTCAGGCTGCTGCTGCCCGTGTGTCTCGCCGCTGGTGAGTTGTCGCGTTTTTACGCACGTCACGCCCGTGAAGCCCCCCCACGGGGTTCGGTGTATTTGGGGGGGGGGGTCGGTTCAATCGAGAGCTGCGTGTTTGTCCGAAGCCTTCCCAGTGGAATACCTGACGTCAACAACTGGACATTTTGATAAATGTGACGAACGGACGCGACAGACGCGGTGACGCAAAAACAGGTTAATTGACAGCGACCTTTAAAAAAAGAAAAAAAAAAGTTTGCGTCGACCTTAAACTCGCTCTCTCGCCTCCCGTGCGTTGTAGAAGTCGCCGACTTACAGCACGGGCTGTTACAAAAACCCGCTTTAAACGCGCAGATTGACGGGAGCGGGTGTGTGAGCTCTAATGAGTCGCTCTTATTACCAGCATGAATCAGCTCTGGAGCTGCTGGAGATGCGACCGCAGTGTTAATATTTACAGTGAGGCTGCCAGGGTCGGAGCCCGACTGGAGCGATTGATCCCCCCCCCTCCGGCCGCCGAGGGCTTGATTCACTCCGTAGCTATGCAGCCTCAGATCAGGTGATGATTCACGGTCAACCTTGGCCGCATCACCCCCCCCCCACACACACACACACACACCCCTCCCTCCTGAACGACATACTTTCATCGCTTCAGATGAAATTCCGGGATCACCGCAGAGCGCTCCAAATGCTCCGGCGGTGCGCTCCGCTCGGGACGCGCGGCCTCGATGAAGTGCAGCTTACTTAGTTTGAGCGTGTGGTCGGCCACAAGCGAACAACAATTAGTCCCTGACTGCGGCTGTGGTTCCAGTGTGGTGGCCGGGGAGGCTCTTTGAGCGCCGACAGCCTGCTTGCACCGATAAGCCCCATCAGTACCACCATAATGCATCAGCGGTCGGCCCGACGCCCCCTTTATTTCCAAAAGCAATCGCGAGGCCGTGCGTTGTGTCCATTAATTCATGGAAAAGTCGTTTTAACAGCATGAATTAATAATGCGGCTGCGAGGGAGAGAAGGACGGCCTTCCCTTTTATCGTAAACATACCTTTAATATTTTATGCTTTTGTTTTTTTTTTTTTTTTTTTTTTTCAAAGTGCAAATGAGGGCCTGTCAGTCACCGTCCCCTGCAGGATGGAGACGTGCGGGCTAAAGAAGGGCCCGGGATGGGGGGGCGCTCAAAGACGTCGGCTTAATTATGGCAGCGCGGCTTTAGTGTTAATCAATAATCAGGAGCTGGAGGCGAGTCAGCCCGCTGCGGCCCACAGGCCGAGCAGCCTCGTCCTTTTGTCCTCGGGTCTCACGGAGAGACGTCTGAGCTTCCTGTTGGCCATCTGACAGCACCTCTATAGAAGAGCACAGAGGTGCTGGGCCCGTGTGTACACAGGCCCTGCACACACGCACACACACACACACACACACACACACACCAGTCTGGCCACAGCTACAGTCTGAGTGATCAAACTATGAAGCTTAGGTTGGTTTTATTATTAGTATTTATTTTTAATCTGAGAGACGTCGGCTTCTGCTCAGACATTCCAGCTCCGACGGAAAGGGAATGATTAAAAATCTGGGATCTGTTAATAAATGAGTTCATTAGGTGTAACAGACAAAAGCAAGAAAAAAAAAATCCTAAAATGACATAAACACATTTAAATAACTCCCAAAGATAGATTTTTTTCTGTTTGTTTTCAAACTATCGTGTAATTCTGTTGTAAATTATATTCACTATTAATATAATTTATTAGTGTTAATATAATATATCATATAAAGCTCAATATATCACAAAGCTCACTGTTATCACCTGTTTACAGATTATATCTTCCACACTGCAATGTTCTCTCTGGTATCTATACTCACATAATCTCATAATCTACTCATATAAAACATGCTATCTTTCATCCTCACTTTGATGATTACATCGTGTGATTGTATGTTGATGTTGATTTAGCTGAAATATTACAAAACAACGTGGGCGTAAACCTTCCTTTTTTCATAAAAAAATACTTCATTAGATCAGTTTCTTTCTAGATGCTTCTACAGAAGCCATTTTTAGGTGTTCAAACACACTGATTGTCGCATGTTTGTGCTCATCGGTTCATCTTATACGAGCCCTGCCCTTCACTGTGGTACTGAAGCTCTAAAATCACGACCCTCCCCGTCCTCCGTGGGTTTCACTCCAGCCTCCCTCACCCTTCTCAGCCCCTCCAGGCGGAGTCTAGAAGCTCCTCTCTCTCTGGCATTTGCAATTTATAAAATTCCACAGAATAAAACCCGGAGCTGAGAAAGTCGGCGTGCTCGGAAGCGTTCTCAAGTTTAACCCGCTGCACACCGCGTCCTCCCGCTGCATTGGCTCCCTCCTCGCCTTATCTCACTTCGTGACATTTGTGCTCGCGGGCGCGGAGAAAGGCCTCGATTCCACATTCCGCTCCGTTCCTCGGCTCTTCGGACTTGCGTGGTCGCTCCAGCAGTTTGTACTGGAAGAGACAAAAGCCTGATTCAGGGATAAGTTTGCAGTGATCTGACGTCTGAAAACAATGGGAGTTTATTTTCATTCCCCGAGCAAAAAAAAAAAAATCCTCTGGCGGTGAGTCATCCAGACGAGGCGAGCGTTCAGGAAGGCCGCGGTCAGAAGAGGGAGGATACGTGCGCGTTGCGATGTCACCGTGGGGCCTCAGGTCGCCGGGAATTTTGTACCTCTGATCAGACAAATCGATGAACCTCCGACGTAGCCGCGAGGAGGAAGAGCTGAACGACCGGCTGTAAACGCCGGTCGGAACGGCACGGAAGATGGGAGCAGCGCTCCGGAATCCGGGTGCCGTGATATCATTTGGAGAGTGTATCTGAGGGTAGGGAAAACAAGGAGGCTCCCTAAGTGGACGGGCTCCAGCCTGGGAAAAGGCAGAGCCAAGTCAAATGTCAGTGAATAGGTCCATTCAATCTGTAAAGATAAATAAAAGCGTTATTTCTCGGCGGGTCGGCACCAATCCTCCGCGTAGGGGACCGGAGCGCTGGGAGAAATGTGTCTGTGGATTTAACCTTTAAGCAGGAGTTTGGGAGGTCAGGCTGGGGGCGAGGTCCTCCCGCTGACCCCGGCGGGTTCGGCCGTCAGGAGAGGAGACGGGATGGGGGGGGGCATCGGGTGGGAGGACGGGGGGCGTGGCTGATGAGGGTCGTTGTGGCGAGGGGAGGGGAGGGGAGGGGGGAGCTGGTAAACTGGTACAAGCTGGAGGTCAACATCGACCCCGGGACCGTTGGCGATCAATACGTCAATCAATGGTGTTCGGACGTCAGGTTAGCACTCAGGCGTCTCGTCTTTCAGCCTGAGCGTGCGGTCGTGGAGGTGCGCGCTTACATAATCCTGTGACGCATCCCGAAACAATCCCAAGTTCTGGGGCCAACTGTTACATTCAGCTCATACCGGTGGCGTTATTAACGACATCTCTGACCCGGACGATGCGGCCCTTGGGCCCCATTTTATGTCTGATCTGATTAGAACCCCCCCCCCGGCGCTGCTGGTGCCCCCCCCCCCCCCACTCACACTTCCTGTTTAATCGCTGGCATTTCTCGGCATTCCTGTGAATGGGGTCTTCAGTTCCTCACAAAACTCCGCTGTCTCGGAGGCTTTTTTTTTTTTTCTCTCTCTCGCAGAGCCGACCTCCAGCCGCTCGCCTAATTGTGTCTCCGGATGCGCTGGACCGTTTCTGTGCGTCAGAACAAGCCCTTGTTCCCCAAAAAGGCCGGACTTGTTGTGAAGAACCACGATGCGGCAGTCCGAGCCCCTCGTTGCGATAATGGAGGTTTATAGAGGGAACGGTTTAATGACTTTGACCACATGTTTCAGTGGATCCAGGTTTGGGTTTTGTCCTGTCCGGGCTCCCTCTGCCAGCTCGCCCTCGGTTTATTGTCAAACGTTGCGTAACCCAAACGAACCATAAAGAGCTATTGAGTTAGCGTTGTTTACGCGGAGCGCTGCTGTCGTCGATTCTGACGAGATCTGTCTTATTCCTGTCCCCACAGCTTGCCTGTTCAGGTACAACGCCCTGTCCTTCGTCTACCTCATCTACCTCCTGCTCATCCCGCTCTTCCCGGAGCCCACGTGCACAACCATGCAGGGTAAGATCGCGTTCGCGAATCGCGACGGCCCGAGCTTCGCCCGCAGAGGCTTGACTCCTTTCCCAGCGTCGGCGGCGCGGGACTCCTTAATGCAAACCAGCCCCTCTCCAGAGGACCGTGGCATGAAGCGGGAATTGGCTTCAGTTTAAGAAAAAGAAAAAAGGAAACCCGACCAGATCTGAGATACAGAGATGTTGTAATCATAAACACTTTGGGCTTCGGAAAACTGAACCCCGAGTCTCGAATCTGCTAAATAAACAGCGAGCACCGCTTCAGAAGACCGAAACGGGGCCCCCCCGAGGCCGTGAAGGATGGTGCCGAATCGGGCCGGCGATCTCCATCAGATTCGGCTTCATCGCGCCCCCCACCGCACACACACACACACACACACACACACACACGCGCGCCGCCTTCATCCAGCCGCGGCCACGGATGGAATGGCGCTGAAACGAGCACTCGCCATCCGCCCAGACGTCAATCACGGCGGAGGCTTCGGGGAGCCCCCCCCCATCTGCGGTCGGACGCCCCCCCCCTTTTAAAACTGTTTAATAATACATAAAGGCGTAACAGAGGGAGCAGCTTCAGAGAGCAGCGCTGCAGCTGAAATAACAGTCAGGAAGTAAAGCAGGGAAAACGGAACACTTACGCTTCATCAATAGTTAAAGTCTGCTCGTAAAGCTCCGGGTGCACAGCCGCCGACTTTAAATACAGTTTCATTGATTTTTTATTTTTTTCTCCCCCCCACATGTGTAAAGTTGCGCAATTAATCTAAACCAATCAGGTGGTTACCAGAGCAACCACCCGATTGGACTAAAAAGGACTAAAAAGACACTTTTTAGTCTTTACCTCATTTCTAGTTCACTGTTTCTCCCCTTAGTCGTTTTATATCGCGTGTTTCTGGTGGATTCATCATTTAGAGAAGAAAATTGGCATTTTTGGGCGATCGGGGAGAGCGTCGAAGGTTCCACGTGTGGGAAAGGGCCTCGGTAAACACGTGTTTGCTTTAGCAGCCAGAAGGTTTCCTAGCTTCAGAGAGCAGGGACAGATTTCTGACCAAGAAACAGCTGGAAGAGCGGAGGACATTCTATTAAAACATCATTTGCTCCGCAAATTAATTTGGGCTGCAGTCGCAGAATCGGCCGGACAGTCCCGACCCGTGCCGATGCACGCCGACCGTCCCGTCAACAATAAACAAACAAGCCGAGAAGACGCGCTTTTGGGTCACCTTAGAGAGGACTGCAGCGGTACCCCTGTGCTTTTGTTTTGATGGTCCGTTTCATTCTGCCTGCTGAACCTGGGAGAGCGCAGCCGCTAAATCAGTAGTTAATCCAAACCAAATGTTGAGCATGAATATTTCAGGTTCTCTCGGTTGCCTGAGGAGGCCACGGTCGTGTGGGGATAAGTCAGAGCGACCCAGTCCGATCCCAACAGGAAGCCAGCGAGGCCTCGCAGGCCCGTCGCTGGCGCGCCCGCGCTTGGATTCCGTAACTAGGCCGAACGATTCAGAACTAATCTCAGGTGTTGCGGGTGTTTTTATCCAGGAGCCGACTGGCTGTTTTTTTTTCAACCGGCTGATGATCAGCAATTAGAGAGCTGGAACCAACGGCCAACCGAGACGGATGTCAAGAATGCGAGAAGGAAAGAGACGGGAGAGCGGGCAGCGCGGAGCCAGAGCGGTGGTATTGACCTGAGCGCTTCCACCAAATTGGATGCAGACTCCTGCAGACTGTCTCCGCGCGTCGTTTTACGAGCATTCTTTTCCTTCTGTGGGAAATTACCTCGCGTTTATTTCGCTTCATCCCCAATTACCCGCGCCTTTTTGAGAGGGCTCACCTTCGGCTCCGGGAGCGTTGTTTCTGGGGTCAGGGTGTGCGGCGGTGCCCCCCCCCACCACCACCACCACCTCCCCCTGCCCATTCCCTTCCCCCCCCCCCAGCAGACTCTCCCAAGCCTCCGCTCGTCTCGGCCGCAGAACGTTTTCATTTTCGCATTAAGGCCGAATCCTCCCGCGGTGAGCGATCACCATAACAACTCCTGAAATTATCCCAAATACCTCTAGGTGCACTATAAACCCCGCCATGTGCGGAGCAGCTGCGGCGGCTCCCGTCCTTCCCTCCCAGCATCTCCGCGCCCCCCCTGCCCCCCCCCACGGCCGCGGCGCGAAGCTCACCGCGGCTCCTTCTGCTCCCGCAGGCCACACAGGGCGCCTCCTGCAGTCCCTCTGCTTCACCAGTCTGGCCTTCCTGCTGCTCCACATCATCTACCAGATCACCGTCAGCAGCCTCCTGGCGGGGAACACCATCGCCTCCGACTTCAACTGTGAGTCCGCCCCCACCTGTTCCCGACGCTTCTGCTTTTGACTTAGTGAAAAGGCCGACGTGGGCGGGGGGGGGCCAGTTGAGACAGTTGGTGGCTGTAAACTTGACACAGCGTCTGAGTGTGGGATTAGTTTAAGAAACGTGTACACAAACGCCCGTCCCGTCCTCTAAGTGGTTTCATAAACACAACATCCCTCTCTCTGCTCTGCAGCTTTCATTTGGTTTTATTTGCTGCCCTTTAAGATATTTTTAATTTAATGACATCCAAGGCTTCATCTTTTCCGTCCTCGCCGGCTCACACGCGCATCCAACGCATTCCTCCACGCAATTGGCTCCCTTGCGTCACGCGGAAGCCTCGGAACGCCGCGGGAAGCTGTTGTTGGCGGGCCCTCGGGCTCAAACGGCTGATAAATTAGAAAGGGGCGGCCTGGCCCGATGGCCTAAGAGCAGCGCCGCCGCTGCTATCGGCGCTGCTCTTATCTTCTCGGCCCAGGCCGCCGAAGGTTCTGAAGGATCTTTCCTCAAATGTTGCGAAAACGTTTCCTGGGGGATGAAGGCCGCGGCTGTAATGGGTCTGAACGGCAGCTGTCTCCTGGAAGTTGTTGTAGATATTCCAGGTATTGTTCTTGTTTACTTCCCTAAACACGCCGAGGGCGCGTTTTAACTGCAGGAAGCTGTTTTCCGTTATCGCTGCCGGTTTTTACTTCCTAGAGTGGCGGTAAACCTTTTATTTCTGCCCTGCGACTGCGAGCAGGAAGCCCAGCTTTGCTCCCCATCAGACGTCTTATCTCAGGTCTCTCTCTGCTGCGATGCTCTTTGCCTTTTGGCGGCCACTGATAACAACCCCCTCCTCTTTTTCTTTTTCCTTTTTTCTTTCTCGTATGATTCCCCCGGTGGCCAAATGCGGCATTGCGGGGAAGCGTCTCCAACAGCTGTCTGACGGAGGTCAGCGACTGGTCAGCAGATGATCTGGCGGCTTCCTCCCCGAGCCATCCATCATTCTCCGGCTCTCCGAGCCGGAGCCGCATTTACAAACATTCACCAGTGTTTGCACAAGCGAGAGAGGGCGGAGCATTGCTGCAGGGTCGCCAGTCTAACGCGCGCGTGGGGGCGGGGGGAGGAGGAGTGTTTTTGATGGGGGGGATCGATGGCTTCCCCCTCCCCTCTGTCGTCCAGGCATTGGTTGGAGGGGCTTCTTGTTGCTGAAGTTTCCTCCAAGTGAAGGTGGTCTCACAGATGCGGTCTTGTCTGGGGATTAATGGGTACAAATGTTTGAAGCTGGAGAGTGAAGTGATATCGGGGGGGCTTGTGTGAATGTTTCAGGTCATGCCGACCGTATATATATTGTATAGCTCCTTTCTTTCCCTACAAATATCTGAAAAGAGCCTCGACGTGTTGACTTAAGGTCCGTCTTATTAGAACCAGACAGAACCCAAAGCTGCAGGAATTTGATATATTTGGTCTGGCTTTGCTACGACTGGAGGAAGATTTGATAAATGTCTGGTCACAGTCACGGCCTGGAGTCACTTTCAGAACTATCCAATAACTAAAAGCCTTTTTTTTTTTTTTTTTTTCTGGAACCAACATCGGGCCGTGAGCGGTCGACTTCATCCCTGCAGCGTTCTGAGTGTGAACATCTGAGATGAGACGCCAGCGAAGGGAAATTGCGAAATATCGGTGACATTGCCCTGCGTTGGTGTCTGAAGGTGTGGCTGAAGAGGTCAGAGGTCACGTTAAGGGGTTACTGCTGGGCTCCTCCCAGCACAGATGACTCCGACTGGTCCTTCCGCCTGGTGCCTGCTCTGTATATTAAGTACGTGCCGACCCAGACACCTATAGCTGATGTCTGAATATAGCAGGAAGTGGAAAATGGGTTGCGATAGCTGACGATTCTCTTTAAACCGTACGATAAAGGCCAAACCAAGGCGAGCTGGATACCAGGAAATCTCTCCCCGAGCACTGGAGCTCACTTCAAACCAGTCCAAGCTGGGGAAATAAAGCTTCCATGACCGCGCCTCACTAATTATTCTGAATGCTTGTTAACGGAGGTTTTACTGTGCAGCTCCACTTATCCTCGTCGTTCATTATGTAATCATAGTAACGTTTTATATCAACTGTAAAAGAAATACTGCTAATCGGCACTTCGGCAGCTGCTGGAGTATCAACAACATCTGTTTGGAGTGACGGGGAGTCAATAAAAATGTTAAAGGCTGTTTTCTAAGCTGACAAGATGGCTGCCTGAATAACACATGTTTATCACGTGTTGCTGCAGGTTCCACATGGGAGAAATCCTTCAGACAGATTGGATTTGAGAGGTAAGATACACAAACACTCCATTAAAATATGAGTAATGATGATTATCCACTGCAGCCCTGCTTCCGTCACGTTTCTCTCCTACGAGGCGAAGTTGCCGCGCCGTGTTTTACGTCTCGAAAGGTTAAGGTTAAAGACGCCTCTGTCTCTATCTGTCTGCTGTGGTTAATAAGTGCCCCCGGCCCGCCCCCCGCGCGCATCCCTGATGATGGTTAAACCCACTTACCACCTGTAATGAGCTGACCGGGCTTAGATTTCAACGCGCGCGCTGCGAAGCCTGCTTCCTCGCGTCAGCCTGATCACGTTAGATGCGGTTTTCTGTGTACGGGAACGTCCAAATTCAGCAACATCCTTTTTTCCAGGTCCGCATCATCCGTCTGTAAATTGTATACTGTAAGTAGCGGAAATGGACACACAAACACCCCCCCCCACCCCTCTGCTTCACCCGCATGCATTACAGTACGTATATATACACAACGCTCACAACTGGATTTGCTCTGCCGGCAGATGTGTTCTTGCTTTTGAGGTTAAGCGAGTGCAGCAGTCGGGCTGAACGTTGCGGTGTGAAGATCTACAGCGCCTGCCTCGACTGTTGCATTTACTCCTCATAAATAACCACTCGATCTGTCAGGAGTCACATACTAATTACTCCAAATTAAACACATATACAAACTCAAACTGTACTCGAGCAAACACCCAACCACTACCCACCAGAACCAGTCTGAAGTTTAATGCATTCCATTCATTTATATACTGTTATTATATACTTCTATATTATAACGCGGTGCATCGCTGCAGAAGGCCTCGTGTTTACTGTCTCAGATGATGCTGGCTCGGTTTCCCCGTCTCCCACATGTGAAGCACACTGAAACATCTCATCGCCGCTTGAGCTCCGCGCCAGCTGCGACGCGCTCCCAGTAACTATTTATCTGATTGTTTCACTGCGATGACAAGCACTCTGCCGTTGACCTTTTTATAAGAACGATTACGTAATCTTGCAATGACCAAAGCCCGCCGTAACTCAACGCAAACACTCGCTCATTGTTCGCTCTGCGGGCGATGCACAGCTGCCTATATGTTTCCCTCCTTATAAAGGACTTAATTACGCTCAAGGCTCTTTGGAGGTCGGCGCGTGATGCAGTGGGACGGTTGTTAAAAAAAAAAAAAAAAACAGAAATAGAAATTGGTCTGATGATAATGGGCGTTTTTTTTTTGTTTTTTAAAGGTGTGGAAACCTGCAAGTGATTTCAAGGACAATTTTCATTTGCTTTAATTGCGCAGGCAATCATGACACCTCGTAAAAGTTGTCCTCGGGCTCCATTTAAAGGCTTTGAATTATGTCGTCGCTTTGATTTCCACGCAGACAGGCCCCAAAATAGAACATTTTAAAGTCAATAAAAAAAGCCCCAAGATGACCTGGGCAATTGTAATGTATCCACCGTTGGGGTCTGTTGCCAAACGAGCTTAATTGGAATGATTTCCACGTTATTAGACCCCCTTTTCGACGCAGGGAATGCGCGCTCGCAGCCCAGCTGAGGGCAAGCTCCACGCTCCAGCGCGGACTCGCGGTCCGAGTGGAATTTCGCTCACTTGTTAACACCAGCGCACTTAAAGGAAAAAAAAAAAAACAAGAAACAACACAGCAAGGCAGATTTCATTAAAGTGGGTGGCGCTGTGAATAAAAGGGGAGGAATTCAAGACAACACATTTAAAGGACACGTGAGTCGTGGAAACACGCTCCCGCGCGTCCACGTGGACGGGTCGGTGCTGCCCGATGGAGCTGGAGCTTCTCTTTGTGCGCGTTAGATTGTAGGGACGGGGAAGTCCGATGTGGAGCACTGCTCCGTAAACCTGGGACTCTGCGGATGGTCGGATTGTTCCGTCCGTTTGTTCGTTCGCCCCGCGTCACTTCGAGCCTCTGTCTTCGGCGTGCTGCCCTGCTCACGTCCCTCTCGCGTCCGCAGCGTGATCGGAGCCGACGCGGGAAACGGGATCCGGGTGTTCATCCCCGACATCGGCATGTTCATGGCCGGCCTGGCGATATGGCTGCTGTGTCGCAGTCTGGTCCAGAAGAGGCCGCCCGAGGATATGGCTCAGTACAACGCCGACTTCGACGCCGAAGAACAAGTGGGTGTTTGTTTGTGATGGTCCACGCCCGAGGCCACACCCCCCCACCTTAACGCATGTCCCTGTGATCTTCCCCAAAGGAGGAGGAGGAGAAGCTCAGCCTGGACGACAACATCCTCCTAGAGGAAGACTTTGAGGCGGGGTACGAGGCCGAGGAGGACGAGGAGATGGAGGAGGAGGACGAGGACGAGGGGAACGAGGAGGAGGACGCGGAGGAGGAAGAGGAGGAGGAGGCGAAGGAGAGCACTAAGAATAAGATTTTGAGGCTGGTGGCACAGGTCGCCTCCAAAGTGAAGGAAATAATCGGAAACCTGATCACCACCGCCGGGCAGGTGGTGGTCACCATCCTGCTGGGCCTGACGGGTGAGCGGTGTCCGAGTTAGGACGTTTTGACTTTATTACTGTCCTGGATGGAACCTGAATTAATTCTGTAACATGTTCGGGGAAAGTCAAAGTTGCTTCCAAGGGCGTCAAACCAGGTTTGGAATCGGCAGCTTCGGCCGTTTTAATTCACACCAGCTGTTCCAGCTCCATCCAGCTGGGCTGGATCCCAGCTTATGGAACAGATCCGCATTTTTAGAGCGCGAGGAGGGAATTTTTAGAGGCGGCGGGGAGACGTTTGTTGGTTATTTACAGATCTCGCCCGTGTTCCGGTCAGACGAATGAACACCCGTGTCCACTGTGCTTGTGCTCGCAGGTATCATGCTGCCCTCACTGACCTCTGCTGTGTACTTCTTCATCTTTCTCTTCCTCTGCACCTGGTGGTCCCTCTGCCGGACCTTCGACACGCTCATCTTCAGCTGCATGTGTGTCCTGATGGCCATTTTCAGTGCCGGGCACATCATTGTCCTCTACCTCTACCAGTTCCAGTTCTTTCAGGAGTCCATCCCGCCGGAGGACAGCCTGATCAGGTCAGAGGCCCCGCTGGGTCGAGCGACGCAGGTTTTCACATTGTTCTCAAGTTAGACGTCCGTCCTCCGCCCGCCTGGGTGTTCGGCGACATGAACGTTTAGAGCTCCAGTTCCCTCGCTCCAACGATCGTATCGAGCCAACGCCGTGTTTGTTTAAGAGTTAATAAATATTTAGTGTTGTTGCTGTAAAACGCAGCGTGAAGGCAGATGGAGGGCGGCGATAGCTCAGGCTTCCCCTCCACCAGCGTGGATTCATTTCTAACAGGACGGGCGTCCGTCAGTCGGTCTGCGGCGGTTGGAGCGAATCCACGTCTTCGCCCAACAGCCCCCCCCCCCCCCCCAGCCCCGTTGCGTTTGATGGGGAGCCTCGATTCCAAACAGCGGCGTGGGCGGCACAGGCGTGACCGTCAGCGCGCTGATCAAGGTACATCTCAGAAGAGCCGTGTTTTGAGGTTGAAGGCGCAGATGTAGCTTCTCGCCGCCGGTGTCGCCGTGGCTATTTTCTGAGCGCGGCTATTATCCCGCAGTAACCACTGTTTCACTGTACCTGCTGTCTGAGTGCCCTTGGAGTCGGAGAGATGTATTGATCTCCTGGTTTCTAACTTGAAAGCCGCGCTGTCAGGCTGGAAGCTATTTACAGCTATGTATAGCCGAAGCTGCCTTGGACAAACCTTTGTCCTTCCCGTCTCTTTCCTCGATCCAGCAGCAGATAAGCTATAATGACTGCTATGAATCGCACCCCCCCCCCCTCCCCCCCACCAGGGGCCGTGGGGTCAGAACCACTGATAACGCCTCGAGTCGGAACTCGGTGGATATAAAAGCGCGGCTATAATTAAGTGCTTCTATTCAACAAACATGACTCTTCTGTTGCTATGTGTAAGTACAGCTGCGTGATCCAGCCCACATGGAGGGGAAACGCCTACTGGCAGACAGTAGTGCCCCCTTTGACAACAAGCCCCCCCCCCCCCCGTCCCTCGCGCATAGCGTGAGCGTTGACAGTGACCCGGCCTTGCTGCTGGCCGGCGTTGAGTGAGGCTGTTGAGAGGTCTGGCTTCATCTCCACTTCCTGCCTTCCCTCCTTACAATGGAAGTGCCCAGTCACATGACCAGGGGGGCCTCCCCCAGCCGCAACAAGACACATTTCAGGAAATGTTTCAGGGTCGGGATCGGGGAGGGGGGGTATTCGCTCCTCATGACATAGAGAGAGAGGAAAAAAAACAAACTGGAGAGCCACCTCAGCTCTAAATGCAGACGGCTGTCGCTGGGGTACGTCAGCACGTTTCCTCTGGAGGAGTCGACCCTCATTATATGTGACGGAAAAGGAATGAATCATCCTTTGTTGCACAAACACACTTTTATCACTCAGCCTTTGCGTGTCTCAGATTCCAGCATTAGGGTGGAGCGGGAGAATTCCCTCCTGCAGGAATCTGATTTCACACAAAGTCGGAGATTTACAGTCCGGCAGTGGTCAGGTGGTAAAATCCAGGATTAAGGTTGTATCCACGCTGTATAGCACGTGGATTCACGACTTCCTACTTGTTTTAATAACAGTTGACATAGAGGAGATGCACGCTGCACATACTGACTTAAAAAAGTAATACTGAAACCAACCACCAGGGGCAGTCAGTTTGCCTTAGGTTATCCAACTTTATCTAACATGAATGTGTACAACGTAAATCTGGAAGCTGCATCGATTTGTCTGGTTCATCTTTCAGCGTCAATAGAGCTCAGTGTGATTGTAGATTCTCATTAATGCAACAGATGATAATAGAGTAATCTATTATTATTGTTAAGCAACACAATTCAATTTTCAATTCACCATTTTTTTTTATCCAGCGCCTGTTACAATCACAATGGTGTCAGGAAAAACTCCCTTTTCACAGGAGGAAACCTGGAGCAGGACCAGGTTACTGGGGGGCTGACCTCACCTCACCTCACGTCCTGGTGATGGTGGCTGTGCAAAGGAGAGATTTAGGGGAGGATAGAAAGAGAAGAGGAACAGAAAGAGGCATCTTTTGTGCAAATACAGTATTAACAACAACCTTAATGGAGTACAAAGGAGTAATAAATATATATAAAATGCTACTCCTGGGTCTAATTATTACATTATTGTCAATATTATATTAAGATATCAAAAAATCCTGACTTATTATAGTGATATGTATATTAAAAGTAGATAATACAATAATGTACATGTATAGAAAAACATGCTGTATATACTGATACTGACGTATCAGTACCTATAGAGATAGATAAAACATATATGATGTTCTGTTTCTTTCATGTATTTGTTGTATTCTCGTGACACAACCCAAACTTGTTTCCATGCCAACGTGTCTCTCTGTCCGACTGTCTCCACAGAGTCTTTGGCTTTTCCCCAATAGTTCAGATCAACTGTTCCTACACTTGGAAGCTTATTGTGCACTCGGATCGTAAGTGGTACCACTTTGTCAATCCCATCATGCTGCTCATTCTCTACTACACCCTGGCCACGCTCATACGCCTGTGGCTGCAGGAACCGCTGGACCAGCTGACGGTGAGGACACAAACACGACCCTTAGGGCCTTTACAGCGAAGATTTCAGTCATTCTTGTGGTTAATTATGGAGTAAATGTGCTAAAACAAGGTGACTGGATTTGTTCAACATGGCTCTGATGCATTTTACTGCAAGTGCAACTTTGCTTAGAGATGAATTTATCATATTTGTACCCTTAAGTGATAAAAGTTAGACATATAAGAGGGTTTAAGGCTTGTTGGATTACAGGAGAAGGGCATTAGAAGGCAGCTTTACCGGAGAGAAAATGTGTTTTTCTTAATATGATCTATTAAGCTGCGTTTAAAGTGAATGTTAAGATGAACCAAGTCAAATTACTCGTGTAACACTTCCAACACGACTCCCGAGTTCATTTCAGACAGCGAACCGAAATAGAAACCGGATTGAATTAAATCGGCAGCCGGGCGGCCACGTGATCAAAAAGGCTCTATTGATGGAAGATTCCAGGACGATCGATTGGTGATTGGATCAGTCCTCCGTTGCTCAGGTTTTCATCTCGGCCAGAGGCCGGCTAATTCTGACAACTGCGAGAACGCAGCCCAACAGAGCCCGATGGGGCTGGTGCTCCGGTGTTGCGCAACAACGAAAGGTTGATCAAAAATAAGGCGGCGTTAATCTCGCTCTGCGCCTCATGTGGGACGAACAACAGCAAGCTTAAATAATCCGATTAAACATACGTGGGGGGCAGCCGCCCTTCCTCAGCATGTGTGAACATTAGTGAAATAAAACGTAATAACGTTGGGGGCGGTCACGCATACCTTGTCTGGTGACCCCCGCCGGTCTTCCCAGAGTTATGTCCTCAGTTCCTCCGTCCTGTAATGGAGTTATAGATCAGTGTTTTTATAGAGAGGTCAATACCAGCTTGTAAAGCTGCGGGACTGGATGAATAATTGATCCCACCACAACAAAGTGTGTGTGGGGTTTTTTTTGGGTGGGGGGGCTATTCTTACAGTAAGGTGAACCTGTGCCAACAATAAAACATAATTATAAGATGAAGGTTTTCTGGGGGGGGTTTACTGCAGTGAAATAAAAGATTATTTCAGCATGATTGGTTCCTAAAGGAATGTGTTACACATGTATAATTTACCTTTAATTCATAACAAATAGCATTATTATATATTCACTTGTAAATATGCTTTTTTTATTGATGAAATTCCACAAATCTAAATATACACAATGTGAAAAGGTTAAACTGGTGTGTTAAAAATGGGTTTTAAAGACATAAATGCTGGAAACGGAGAGAGAAACAAAGTTATTTCCTCTTGTAGAGTTCATGCAGATGATTTACTCTCCTCTCTAAAGCATTGTTCAGCGGGAGCGGTGAGAAGTGCTTCTGCTGACGTACGGCGGTCAAACACGACGTGTGTGTTTTCAGGATGAGAAAGACGACGACGTGTGTGAGGAGGAAGAGCTGGTCGGAAACAAGGAAAACGTCTCAGCCAACAGGAAGAGGCAGATGTGGTGGGAAACACGACGAGGCACCGAGGAGAAAAAA
The DNA here is from genome assembly GCA_911728415.1 of Lagocephalus sceleratus. Lineage (NCBI taxonomy): Eukaryota > Metazoa > Chordata > Actinopteri > Tetraodontiformes > Tetraodontidae > Lagocephalus > Lagocephalus sceleratus. Next base: position 1,893,007 of record CAJVRN010000015.1, on the reverse strand, counting down.
GTACGTGAGGGTCAGGATGAAGTCGGTCGATTGTGCAATTATGACATTCTGTGGTTCTTCTGTCCTTTTAGAAAGTAGAAATAGTAGAATGTGAGGACATTATTATGAAGTGAGGACATTTTTTCCTTTTCCTGACATCTTCAAAGGACTGGTTTAGGTTTTAGGACATGTTTTAAGGTTTAAGTTAGAAATGGGTTTAGTTTAGGTGTAAGGGGTTAGTAGGGGTGTGTGGGTAAGGAGATGGGTAACACAGTATGTTTAGGAAAATCCTGACGTGTGTGTGTGTGTGTGTGTGTGTGTGTGGTTTAACACATACCTCAGCTGTGATCTTTGTAACAGACTCATCCTGGGAAAAAAAAACCCCTAAATTGGCTGAAAGTGCAAGCACACAGACAGATGAACAGAAAAAAACACACACTTTTTGACCTTGTTCTCATATAAAGGTCTGTAGTCTGTCTCCACTGTCCACCTCCTGAGGTTTAAAAGCTTTTAGGGCATGCAGACGCGGATGAGTGATGGGCTCGATTTACAGAGTAGTGCTGTTTGGCTTTGTTCCTGCTTATCAGCGACCGTAAAGAACAAGAAGGCCTTTGATTTCAGCAGCTCATCGATAACCCACCTTGCCTTGTATGCTCTTTTCCTCCTCCCAGCTGCTCTCCACTCTGGACGGCATCAGTACGACCGAGGTGGGGGCTGCTCTGGATCAAATCTGTGCACCTTATCTTCCCCTCATCCCCCCTCAGTTGCATCCTGCGAGAGGATTCATAGTTGTTGCTTTTCCCACTACAGCCTCAGATCTCTACTTCTCATGTGCTGTCTTCACACCTTTAATGACCTGCAAAGATTTAACGCCGGCAGACAGCTAAAAAACAACAAAGAAACAAGTGCAGTGTGAAAAGGACAACCCTCTCTGGTCTGTCCTACAAAGCCAAACAACAAAAAGCCACATTCATGTGGTTAAAAAGAAACAAAAAATCAGATGCAGGCCCTGGTGTTTGTCTTTGTGGGACAGACGTGTGGACTATACTGTGATCCTGTCATAAGCGTGCTCCTCATTTCTGTTTTCTCTTCGTGACAACCGTCATCTGCAGGCTGTGCCCATCTCAAACGGGACGTCCTTCGACTTTGTTGCCACTGAGAACGGACCAGTCAGCCTGGACCTGTACTCCACCCCCCAGTATAAAAGGGACAAGCACGGCGACTGTACAGGTGAGCTTTTCTGCCGTTTCCCTTCAACCCGTCAAGCTGAATTACGCGAGCGCGTGTCGGGAGCTCTGCGGAGGGACGGTGCATGTGAGCTGTTTTACAGATGGAGCCAGAGAGGAGACCCTGAGACAGGAATTACAGTATGACGAAGGGAGCGCACACACACACTTTTGTATTAAAACGCTTGTTTTCTTTGCCAGAATAAGAGTCAGCAGGTCTTTAACTCGGCTTTTTAAACAAAATAAAAGACGTGGTTTGACTTTGAAGGATGTGGGTTCTGACAGGGATCAAAAAAATGGTATAGAGTTGCAACATGGGAAATGTAAGCTGGATCCATCCAGTTTCAAAGTTAGGATATCCTGCCATTATTTAATTCTTTTCCCAATTTACGGAGGCCGACGATTTATTTGGGAAGCTCGCAGACCATAGGCCCTGAGCGCGACCCCTAACCAGCGGCCGACCCGCGTTTCTGTTTTCTGAGCAGAGAAGGCAGAGGAGTGTGTGTACGAGGTGTGTTTGCCCCCGGAAGACTCGGTGTCCGGAGGAGAGGTGGAGTCGTCCGAGGACGGGGAGACCGGGATGGCCAAGGGAGTCGGTACAATGGTGAAGATCTTTCACTTCATCATGAAGCAGAGCTACATCTGTGCTCTCATCGCCATGATGGTGAGTACGACAAAGAGGTTCATCGTTCTACATGAAGTCAAGTTAAATAGCTCAATTACTTCCAACAGTGATTAAATGTACAGTAAAACTGATAAAAACCTGCGTTTATGTACCAGAAAACCTGTAGAAAATCAGCAGGATTGAGCAAAACATTGACTTTCACATATAATACTGAGGAAAATAAAGCATCAACAGAGCTTTACGGATTAAGAGTGGATTGTGCCGTGTTCTCTTCAGGCGTGGAGCATCACATATGTCAGCTGGCTGACATTTGTCTTCCTCATCTGGTCCTGCATGCTCTGGATGGTGAGGGACCGGAGGCGCTACGCCATGCTGTCCTCTCCCTTCATGGTGGCTTATGGCAACCTCCTGATAGCTCTGCAGTACATTTGGAGCTTTGAGAACATGGAACAAATCTCAGGGCTGTTTGTCAAGAAGAACAATCCGTTCCACTCACTTTCATCCAAGGTTTGGAAACAACAGCGAACAGCTTGACAGAGCTTACGCAACCCCGTACGACTATAATATATCCAACTATTTAAATGAGGTTTTATAGAACAACATTTTAAAAGCAGGGCCCGTTAGGGTTAGTGACTCTCATGGCGATTCCCAGGTTTGGAGCATCCAAACCTGGAAGAACATCGATGTGATGTAGTCACATGACGAGACTAAAGTACTACTACAATGTTATTGCACGTGCGTGACGCAATAAATGAGTTTGTTCATGCCTCGGTCGAACTATTTTTAAAAGTTATAATTTACTTTGAGTGCCAAGTGAACGCAAAGCACACTCAGAAGTTTAAACAAGCCAATTGAATCCGCTGTGCGCACGGAAAGGCACCGGTGATTTATGTCGCCGTGGCGCTGGAGGCTACCATGTAACCATCTCGGCGAGTTAAAGTAAATGCGGGTGATTTACCACTCCGTCTTCTCTCTTCTGGCCGGTGATCGCTGCGCGCTGACGGTTAATTTACTGCCCGTAGGTTCTGTGTCTGCTGAGCTTCTGGCTGCTGCTGAGGCAAACTCTCACAGAGAGACAGGAGAAGCAGGAGGAGGACAGCGCCGGTCTGCTGGACGTGTACGTGGAGGAGCAGAAGAAGGGTGAGCCCAGGATTCTTCTTTAATCCAAAGGGTAGTTTGACGTTGTTTTGAAAGCAGCATCCCCGGGGTGACTTCCAGGAAGTCCCGAAATAACGATGGAACTATAAAGTCATTTGTTGTCTTCATAACTTGTCCATGAGAGAATGAAAACATGCTTTAAATAATATAGCATCTGAGAAGCCAAATGTCTCCCAGATGGTGACTTCATCTGCCAAACGCCATCAGACGCTGTCAAAGGCAGCACTGATAAGTGGAGTTTGTTGTTTCAGGTCTTTTCAAATGTCCGTCCAAGGGTCGGTTGTCCGGCTAATGTAGCGTATCTGCAGGTATTAATGAGGAGTTCTCTGTGTTGTAGAGGAAAAGGAATCTGAGGCGGGAGGGGAGCAGGACGTCATGCAGGTCCTGGGTAAAATGGTGATGGCTCTGCTGGTTAAATACTGGATCTACATCTGCGGGGGGATGTTCTTCTTTGTCAGCTTTGAGGGACGGATCGTCATGTACAAGATCATCTACATGATGATGTTCCTCTCCTGCGTGGCGCTTTATCAGGTATCAAAGCTCTCGCATGGATTGTATGTTGGAACGATTGCTCCCGGTCTTTAACCTCTCCTCCTGTGTTATTGTCTCCTTTAACACTTCTCATTCTCAGATCCATACGTTACACAACTGTGCACATTTCTATACAAATTAGTCAGATGTAGCAAGAACAAGACGGGTGGAACGATCTTAAAGTACACGTACAGTCAATATTTGAACGGAGCTTTCCTACATGTTTATTCCGGAGAAGCTTCCAAATTTAATCTTGCAAAGACAGTTTTAGCATGTCGTAAAGCGTGTGTACAGCAGTTTTATATTCCACAATCCATTCTGTTTTATAATCTCCTTCCACAATAAAACACCACGGTTGTCCCACATAATGACGCGCTCTGTGTGCGTGTTTAATTTAATTGGCGGCAGCGGTCGTAAAATTCTTTGATCAACAGATGCGGGGAACCCAGATTTTTATCTTTTTTCCTGATCTAGGTGCACTTTGAGTGGTGGCGGAGGGTCCTGAAGTACTTCTGGATGTCTGTGGTGATTTACACCATGATGGTCCTCATCCTGATCTACACCTGCCAGTTCGAAAGCTCCATGCCCTTCTGGTCCAACGTAACCAACATGGACACCGAGAGGTGAGCGCAACGGGGAGACGCCGTGTTCCGTCCCCGTCAGCTCTTCAACCTCACTCTGGCTGCTTTTGTCCTTTCCCGTGGTTTCAGGTTGAACGACCTCGGGCTGGAGAAGTTCAGCCTGGCCATGCTGTTCAGCAGGATTTTCATCCCCGCCTCCTTCCTGCTGGTGTGCATCCTCCACCTGCATTACTTCCACGAACGCTTCCTGCAGCTCACAGACCTCGAGGCCCTGGTGGCCAAAGAGGAGAGCACTATCTACAGGTGAGACCCGTCCAGAGCTTCTACGCTGTTAGCTCCTTATAAACATTTAAAGTCTTCACCTTTGCCGTTGAGGGTCACCTCATGGATTTAACAACTCTGTTTCAACTATTTTTACGTTCTTCTCATGGTGAACTCTTCTCCTCCCTTTGACTAAACCTTGTGCCGAGGATGCTTTAAAGCCTTAAAGGTTGCGTGTTGAATGCTCGGTCTCAGCCCAGTCGTGGTGGGCTTCCCGCCATCTCCACCTCTTGCTTAGCTCATCTCTGCTCTGCTTCTCTCTGTGACCTGCTTCCATCTCTCTTCTGCCGCCATCGCCGCGCAGCCACGCTAAAGTCAGTGGGCGTGTCTATCTGATCATGAATAGGTGGGTATCTACTTGATTTCGGTGGCATCCGCAACATCTTTTTTAAACTTTTAGTGTCGAAGGGCTTTCTTTTTCTTTTATTATTTTGCCTGGTTCCTTCAGAGTTTGGGTTCTGTTGTCTTTATTTTTTGTTGCCCCCCCCCCCAAGCCCAGAGATTCTGTCCTAACGCCCATCTATGCAGCTCTTAAGGGCTCATTATGCTCAGCAATGTGAATGCCCTTCCTACACAGATGGGGTTTGCCATTTATGCTTTGTTGTCTGGTTCCTTATGCAACTTCTGATTTGGATCTAAATTGCATAATTTAAAGTGCTACAGCACAGAAAGAATAGTCAGACAACACCCAACGTGTGAGCAATAAGTAGAACAGGAGATATTCCGTCTGTCGTGGATCCTAAAAGCCTAGAGGCTGTATGACCGGGTATCGATGGTGAACAGACTCGGATCACCTTGGCCACAACAAAGTTGAGATACAATACGAAGTAAAGACAGAGAAGCAACAACCAGAAATGGTGTCGCTTGGCGAAGCACTCATGGCTCCCCCGGTCTGCGTAGGCTCTGCGGTCCCTCACTGCGTAGTCACGGGGACGCATCAACTTGGTTTTTCACCTTCCGTTTAGCATGGTTCTTCCTGAGTATATCCCCATTTGCTTCCGAAAACGCTCCCCCACCCACGAAGCCTCAGGCTCCCCACATCCCCGAGTCATTCTAACACATTTGAATGTTGAAGCAGCTGCAGCCTGACTTTGTTGGTTTTCCTCCTCCAACGTTTATCTTGTCGTTTTGTGCAACGCCGTTGTTCCGAGCAGCATCAAGCAAAACATTCCGACTCAGCAGAGCAAGTAAGTGTCAACACGGGATGACCAAATGCTTGTCTTGACATGCGGCCAGTTCCTGCAAGCCAGTCCTGACCTTTGACCTTGCCCCACTGCCTGAGAAGAATTTTGTTGCAAGGAGGAAACCCCACAAGCAAACCAAACCAAACCGTGTGGTAACGATTGCTGAGGGAATGTGCGATGTTCATGCGTTACTGTGCTTGATGACGTGCTGCTCTGCTGTCCGTGCAGAGCTGATGATTCCCATTAGAACATTTGCATCAGAGCCTTTTAAAAAATGTGACTGAGTGCATGGTGTATTTATATATTCATGAGGACGTGTTTATGATAAGGTTTTAGAGGGCAACGTGTGTGCTTAATAGACTAGTAGGACATGTTTTATTGAAAAAGTAAACTTAGGGAACAAGGAGACTATTGTTCCATCACCTCTCCAGGGTCTCTGACCCAAGTATAAAAACACAAGATTGAAAAAATTAAGATACTTGAAGTCATTTATGGACTTTTAAAGCGACAAAACGCCAAGAAAGTTGAACAAGTAATCCCGTTGGAGATGACATTTCATCATTCCTCCAGTCTAACTTAATTTATTGCTGGAGTCAGCCCAGCGTGGGGCTCTGTGGATGATTTGCGGAGGACTCGGTGAGATAAAAGGGGGATGGCAAGAAAACCTCTGCGTCAGCAACATGACCAACAATGAAAAAGTGGCTGGAGTGTTTAACTCCAGCCACTGCCAAACATTTCTGTCTGCAACAGGAAGGAAAAAAATTAATTAAACAATAGGTGGAATGTTTTCTGCACCGCAAAAAATGCATGAATGTTGGGTAAACCTGAAAATGCCCCACGCAGTGATGGTCAAAGAGCAGGTCACGTAACACTGGAAGTCCTCACGAGTATAGAAACACACAAGTGTGTATATGTGGGTCTGCCCGCATGTGTGTTTTTAATAACTCCTCATGCGTCTGCAGACTGGTGCACCAGGATGGGAGCCTGGCGGACCTCACCATGCTCAGCGCCAGCTCGGTGGACGCCACGCTGGCCAGAGACGAGCCGGAGCCTCAGGAGGAGCACCAAGAGTCGGGGGCGGAGTGTAAGGAGCAGCCTCTGGTGGTGGTCATCCCCACCGCCGAAGGGGTTGGCGACAAGAGCAGAATCTTCTCTGAGCAGCGGCAGTCCAGCACGGATGAGAGCTACCACTGCAGCGCGGGGACGGACCCTGAGCCCAGCACCGAGCAGAGCTCCGGTAACGAACATGCGTGTTGAGAACTCGGTTCCATGTTCCTCCTTCCTGAATGAACCTGTTTGCGTTCCACTTTGTGACCAGATCTGAAGAACAAATGGCACCTGGTGGTTGACCGCCTCACGGTGCTCTTTCTGAAGTTCCTGGAGTATTTCCACAAGCTGCAGCTCTTCATTTGGTGGCTGCTGGAGATCCACATCATCAAGATCGTTTCCTGCTACATAGTCCTGGTCTCCATTAAAGAGGTGCGCAAGGCCAGGACAGGAAGAGCCATAAAGTGGCACCACTAGTCAAACCATGTGCACTGACACTATATTAATCAGTTGATCTTTTTTGTATTGACTTTTTAATGTTTTAGTTGCATCACTGTCTCTGCAGGTGTCTTTGTTAAATTATGTCTTTTTGGCGTCCTGGGCCTTTGCGTTGCCGTACAGCCACTATCGCCCCCTGGCCTCCAGCGTCTGCACTGTGTGGACGTGTGTCATCATCATATGCAAAATGTTGTACCAGCTCAAATCTATAAACCCTCTATCTTACTCCAGAGTCTGCCCTATGGTGAATATGACTGGATTTCTTTGGATAATTTACTTAATATTTTGCTGCTGCGTGTCTACTGGGATTACATGGACGCAGTTTAAGAGCAGGTTTGCTTTTTCCTTTTTTAGTAATGAACATGTTTTCTGTCCACAGCCAAAAAACTATTCCAGTGAGGAGCAGATTGAATTGCAGGGATCTACGCTGTATAAAGAACCTGTGGAACCAGCACACTGGGTGGGCCTGAAGAAGTCCAACGACCTGCTGGACTACCTCAGGGTGAGTGGTTGGGACCGCTCCACGATCGGGAGAACGCATTTCGTGCTCCTCCTTTACACGCTAAGAGTCACTTGTCTCTGTGCAGAACAATCTGTTGATGCTGGCTCTGCTGGCGTTTGAGGTGACCGTCTACCGCCATCAGAAGTACTACAGAGTGAGGAACAAACTGTCGCCTCCTGCTTCCAGGATCATTTTCCATGACATCACACGCCAGCATCTGGACAATGGCATCATCAGCTGCATTAAATACTTCATCAACTACTTCTTTTACAAGTTTGGACTTGAGGTAGAGTGAAAAAATGCTCTTATTTTTAAAAAATAAACCAAACAGCAACCCTTAAAATGACTCATGTGCCCCCCCCAGACCTGCCTCCTGTTGGGGGTCAATGTGATCGGCCAGCGTATGGACTTCTACGCCATGCTTCACGCCTTCGCCTTGATCGCAGTGATGTACAAGCGCAGGAGAAAAGCCATCGCTGAGATCTGGCCCAAATATTGCCTGTTCCTGGCCTGCATGCTGACTTTTCAGTACTTCGTCTGCATCGGCATCCCACCAGCAGCCTGCAAAGGTGCGTGAAGTCCGCTTGTTCGGTCAGGTAGTAAACTCAGAGTCAGTTGTTGTCTTCCTCAGCTACAGCTGATATTTCTGCATACAGTTACGCTCTCCTCCTCAGCCTTTAAATTCAATTATTTACTTTGTTTTTCCCTCTCCACTACATACTTGTGTATGACCGTTCTGGTATGTGATTTAATTTCAGATTACCCATGGAGGTTTCCCAACTCTACGACAGATTCTAATGTGGTGAAGTGGCTCTACGTCCCAGACTTCAAAACCAAGCCCAATTCATCGTTCCTCATCTGTATGTGGTATCCGTGACGTCTTTTGGATTTGTCCGATCACTCCTCGATTTTCCGAGCATTTCTCCTCTTCCCGTCTAGACGACTTCATGCTGCTGCTGTGCGCCTCCCTCCAGAGGCAGGTCTTCGACGACGAGAACAAGGCAGCCGTCCGCCTGATGGCTGGAGACAACGTGGAGATCTGTAGAGACCTGGACGCAGCCTCTTTCAGTGTCCATAACCCCGTCCCCGACTTCATCCACTGCAGGTACGCTTAGTTCCAGTTATGTCATTCATCTGTCGTGTCTTTTTAGAAGTGGTAAACACTTGATGGGGCGAGGGTTGGTGAGGGCCGGGGCCAGATGGCCCAGATGTGAATGGGTGTCAGGGGGAGGACTCAGCACAGTGCTGAAGCTGGAAGAAAGGTCACCCCCCCCACTCTGTTTAAGAATGGTTGTTCTAGCCTGAAAAAAGATGACTTCTTTCAATCTATGTGTCTTTGCTGGCTACCCCCCCTCCTCTGTCCTCCAATTCCTGATCTCTGGAACAGCTGGATGCTGCCCAGCGCTCTGCTGTGTCCAGCTGTGCACTCATATGGTGTTTGTTTTGTCTGTGCATTCTTCACTCTGGCCTGGTTCTGTTTCTACCTGGGTGTTTTGTCCTTGGTCCTCCATCTAGAGGCTTGAAATGAGCAGGGATGTGATGAACACATACTTATGCGCCTGTTGTTGATTCTAATTTTATCAGTAGACACTAACATTTATTATAGTTCTAATATTAGCAATAATATTAGTAGAAATTATGTTGGCCATAATGTCATAATAACGTAGAATCAGGATAAAAAGGATATACTGTATAATGATATACTGTATAATACTGTATAATTATATCCTGATATGATTTTCAGCTAATTTAACAAAGTTAACAACAGCTCCTGCAGCTGAGACTAAATAAAACAACTAAAAGCCATTGAATGATTAATAATGACTCTGTGAATTACCAAAGACCTACATCTGCATGTCTCGAATTAAGTCTTATGAAATCCATTTACTGAAGCCATATACCTGTTTAACGTGACATTGTTGTTATTGAGTTACCGTGTAAGTGTAGAACTGTTCCTGATAAGAGAATCCACACTCATAAAGAGTTAAAAACCGACCAATCAGAATCGTTTACGACCGCAGCGCTGTGACTCAATATTTCTTGTATGCACAACTCGGAATTTGGGCAGAATCCTCCAAATAGAGGCAGAAAAAAAGGGGGAGAAAAAAGCAAGCAGTGAGGTTTTGAAAGGAAGCGAAACAGAAAATAAGTTAGCAAGACATCAAGAGCATCCTGACCTGTCCACAGAAATTGATTATGTGCTCTTCACGTTTCACTGTTTGGATGCGCAAAGTGGACAAGTCTTTTATTAACGTACTCTGTGTCCATCAACAAGCCCTAGTATAGAAAAAAAAAAAACGTACACAGCCATATAGCCCGTCTGTCCACGCCACGGCAGCCCTGCACTTATTCCATCGTTTCCCTCCAGGATCAGATTACGGATACGGGCTGGAGAAGAAATCCATAATCTACAAAAACACTCTGTCCATCACTTTGTGACACAGACGCTTTTGCCCTGTACTCTAACTCAATAAATAGCTTTTAAGTATGGAAAAGGTATTTTCTTCCCCTGATGAAGAAGGACACTTACTCGGCCGTTCCAGCTTATCAACGCATCGGCCCCCACTAATCTGCCTCATCAGGGCTGCTTCTGAACCCTGCTGCTCAACTTAATTGCTGATTGAGTTTAAGTTAGTTGGTTTTCACATTCACTGCTCAGACTTTGGGGCCTAAAGTGGCAATAAAACAATCAACTGTGAGTATATCATTGAAGATAAGCCGAGGTCTTCCTGATAAAGAGGTGATTAATATCCTTATTAATGGGTCGATTAATGAAGGTCAGTTTAGGGTGCTGTCACCATGCAGCCGTGCCCTGGTCTCCGGTGTCTGTTGAGATGTGAAGGTTCAGGAGATTTCCTCTCTGTTGTGCTGCTAATTGCTATTGCTGCTGCTGGAGCGGTTATGTGGTCCCACCAGTACGCGTGAAGTCGCCCTCACGTAAGACGGAAAAGACCATTGTTGTGTTGGAGTCAGCATGTCCTCCTCTGCCCTTTGTCCTCCCCCACAGAGTCTGGATGGTTGGTCTGCATGGCCTGCTGAGGTGCCTCGGTGGGGGGGGGGGGTTGTTGGGGGTTGTTGCCTGGTCCGTTAAATCCCATCTATCGCTCTTGTGTCCGGAGCCTTCTCTTCCTGCTGTGGTCAGAGCCTCTGCTCTCTCCAACCTGTCACAGAAACCAAGGATTCTGTGACATCAGCCACTTCCTCAGTTTGGGGGTGGGACTTGCCACCGGGGGAGAGTTTGCCCCCCCCCCCATCAGCTGCTCTCACTCACCAGGCTGCTGCTGCTGATGTACTGGTATTAGAGGCCTCTCTTGGGGCCACCTTCCTGATGCAGTCATTGATCGGTGCTGTTTCACCCTGGACAGTAGCTCTGGTGTCCTCTCGTCCCCCGTGTCTTTGCTGCAGGGCCTCGGGGTGCAGGACTTGAATGAAGACTCTTAAAATCCTGTTGATCTTGTACCGTTCCAGGCGATCCAGCTCCATAAGTCATGAACTTTCTTGTGGTCACTATATTGCTTCGTTGGTGTTTTCCGTCCTTACCGACTCCCTTCGGCATTCCGCTCAGTTCCTGGAGCCTCTCCAGGATTGTTTTGAACCCCTTGATTGTTTTGAACCACTCTCTTCCAGGTCCTACCTGGACATGCTGAAGGTCATTATGTTCAGCTACCTGTTCTGGTTTGTCCTCACCATCATCTTCATCACGGGCACCACGCGGATCAGCATCTTCTGCATGGGGTACTTGGTGGCCTGCTTCTACTTCCTGCTCTTTGGCGGCGAGCTGCTGCTGAAGCCGATCAAAAAGATCCTGCACTACTGGGACTTCCTGATCGCCTACAACATCTTTGTGATCACCATGAAGAACATTTTGTCCGTAAGTTTTGTCTGTTTGTTGTATTTTCTACAACTCGATACGATAAAAGGCGGTAACTCCGGCGGGTGGCGTCTTCGTAGATCCTGGCCTGTGGTTACATCAACTCCCTGATGGTGAACCATTGCTGGTTGATCCAGTTGTTCAGTCTGGCCTGCACCATCAAAGGTTACAACATCAACAACACGCAAAAGTGTGAGTGTTTTACCTTTTGCGTTTATTTCCGTCCGCGCCGGTTGAATGTTCCGCCCACGAGCTGACGATTGGCTGTGTTCTTGTGCGCGCCGCAGCCGAACAAAGCTGCGATCTGCCGAGAAACGAGGCCGGGATCATCTGGGACAGCATCTGTTTCGCCTTCCTGCTGCTGCAGAGACGAGTCTTCATGAGCTACTACTTCCTCCACGTGGTGGCCGACATCAGAGCGTCCCAGATTCTGGCGTCCAGGTACGGGGCTCTTGACCGTGTCCTCTGCCTGACCATCCCTCGACTCCGCCATTTCAATCATCCAATGATTTAAATCACTTCAAAAGTTCTCACTGATGCCGAAAGTTCTTGCTGATGCTGGCGTGTGCTTTCAGAGGGGCGGAGCTTTTCCAGGCCACCATCGTGAAGGCGGTGAGAGCCAGACTGGAGGAAGAGCGCAAATCTGTGGAGCAGCTGAAGAGACAGTGAGCCTTGATTTCGTTTATGTCCTATAACACATAAGAAGAGCCCATGGGCTCTTTCCATGCACAAAAAAAAAATACATAATAGATGCACTTTTTAAAAATTAATATTATTATCATTCATTCAGGTGATATTTTAAGTAAGCCAGTATATTAGGTCTCATTCAGTCCATAAGAAATAAAGCCTGTGCTGTTGGAAACAATCCTCTCCATGATGTCATCACTTCCCCACTTATGGTTATCTCAGGAGTTACTCACTGACTCCAGTAATATCTACTCACTTATTCTAACGAGCACTCTGCTACAACATGCACTAATTTCCATACGAGGTCTCATGGGCCGCCAGCGGAGTTCCTCTTTGTCGATCCACTCATTTTGCTTTCTCTTTGATCTAATCAGGATGGAGCGCATTAAGGTGAGGCAGCAAAAGTTTAAGAGGGGCAAGGAGAAGATGCTGAGCGTAGCACAGGAGTCTGGAGATGGACAGACCCTCATCCAGCCTGAGGATGATGATGATGATGACGATGACGGTATGAGGGAAATCAGCCGTGGCCTGTGTGCAGGTTGATGAAGGGGGGTTACATGAGCGGCAGTGGTCGAGGAGAGCGGAAGTGTGTTTGAATTAGCCGCATTTAGTACCTTAAGTTGTGCTGTTGTGTGTTTAACGATTCACTTAAAAGAGCGACTTAAGCGAACATATGCCTTGAAGTTGAGACACAGACATATTTTCTTATCAGATTCTGCATTGCTGTATTTGTGAAATTTTAGGAGCGCATCGAGCGAAAGCCAAGACCAAAAAAAAGCAGTGGTGGAGGCCGTGGGTTGACCATGCTTCCAGTAGGTTGATGCTCCAACCCTCCTTTTTCTCTTCCTCCACTCTCATTGGCCCTTGTGTCCTTGACCAGAACGCTGAGGATTCCAATGCTGACCCAGGGCTCTGAAGGCACCGTCACGCAGTAGCCGCGCTCCGTCCAGCCTTTAGTCCTTTTCTGTCTCTATTTAAGGTCCCGTGGAACCTGCGGCCCTCGTGTATTAAAGCCTGTATAAACAGCACGAGTAAAAGAACCGGGAGATGATATAGAACTCTCAGTGTCGTTGCAGAGCAGGGTTGCCTTAAATAGACAAGGTGAGGTGATGAGGGAAGAGAAAATTACTAATGGCTGGAGGTTTGTGCTTAATGTTGTTTAAATCTGCAAGCGTGAACGGGGGTCCGACCTTGGGAGCCAGTATAGAATCGCTCTGTTGTTACACATTGTCACACGAAGACATGAATGCAGACCTGCCTTTATTCTCAGTACTGGAATAAAAGGATCAAGGGTTGGTTCATTCTTCGCATGTGGACATGACAACCAAACAGGTGTGAGCCACGAGCAAACAAGCGAAAGATTGGACCGCCGGCGCACGTCTCTTATCACGCAAACATCAAACACACGCCAGCCGCGGCCGCCTGTTTGGTAGGATCTCACGCTGTTCTCTGCCCCCACGCGACATTTGCACCCCCCCCCTTTGACCGTCATATCTCTGTCATTCGGTGTTCCATCCTCATTTTCCCAGCATCCTCATTTTCCGCCCTCACCTAAACTGCCCACCGTGGTTCTGTTCAAGGACATAAGTCAGCCTTGTCGATCCCATTGCTTCTGACACGTTACTAATGCAGCCAGGCGTCGCTGGCCCGGTCTAATAGCTTGAAGGTAACATCGCTTCATGTGGCAGCGTCTCTAGTTCTGGAGCCAGTTCCCATTAAGCTACTTACAGCCGCTAAATGCCTAAATGTATGAACACTTTCTGCTTTTACCATTTCATCCTCTCATGTAGACTATCAGGTTTTTATTTAAAGAGAGTTGATTTAACATTTAATTTGTTTTGAATTGCTAATATGAAGGTGAGTGGTTCGAGTTTTCCTCTTCTCAAAGCTTCATTTAATGTAAATTCAACACTGCCTTTAGCACATACATACATTCAGTGGCTTTGGCGTGCTTTATTAAATCTGCCTCTTTGCGCTCCCCTCAGTGGTTAGAAGCGGAGACTATTACTTATTTGAAACTGACAGCGAGGAGGAAGAGGAGGACGATGACAAAAAAGACGACGACTCGCCAAAGAAGTCGGCATTCCAGGTGAAGTTCAAGCCAAGACCCGTCTCAGTCGGTGGTTTCAATTGTGACGGTGATTCGCATCTTTGATCGTCTGTTTTAACTTTGCAAAGATTCACACTTCTAAATACTAACTTTCAGAAGTTCGTATCGCAACGAGCTATACTTACACTCTATAATTACGCATCAAAGAATCCTCCTTTGATTTCTCTTTGCTAATAAACTTAATCGCTGCTGTTTCTGATATTATAAAACCATTTTTCGACTAACCCTCTCTCGCTCTGTTGTCCCTCCAGCGGGCTATTGGGAAGTTTGTCTCTGCTGTTCTGGCTTTGCCCAAGTCTATCATTAAGCTGCCTAAATCTATACTGCAGTACTTGATCAAAGCGGGAAAGGTGAATCTCTGTCCCTTTAAGTCATATTTAATTCCAGACTGCCTTCTCAGCTCATGTTTGGTGCTTTCCGGCTGAAATAAACAGTAAACCAATCTTATTTGATTTAAACCTTTTAAAATGAAAATGAAGTAGGTCTGGATTTGCCTGATAATTATTTTTTATCATTTTTTTTTCCTAAGGAAATTTGAAGGATACTTTAAGCTTTCTTTTACAGAGCTCTTTTAAACTGTTGCAACTGTTTTTAGTTGTTAAAGTGTAAAAATTGTCTATGAAATCGTGGATATATTCCTCCTTTCCTATTCTCACACCTGCTTGTAATCTATTTGTACTATAATTATGCCGTCCTCTCCAGTTTTTGTATCACGCCTGGATCACAGACCCCAAAGCTGCCATGAAGGCACGCAGCAAAGAGAAACGCAAATTTTGGAAGAAATATACGAGGGGAGTTCGACGCCATAAAAGCAAAAAAGATGGTAAACAAGATCAGGAGTTGGAATCATAAATTTGGAGACCCTTTGACCACAGACAGCGTCTGTTTCTGTACCCATTCAGCAGGTCATGTGACCATAGAGGTCGGAGAGCACTCGGAGGCACAAGAAAAAGGAGAGGAGACCAAGAAGTCTGGTGGTCCTGGTAAGTTTCACATGAAAAATCTAAATTATGAAGTTGTGGCCTTTTTTTTATTTTAGTCTTCTTTCTGTAGAAAAGGGAAATGTTTGTTTCTCTTCAATTACATTTTCTTGAATTTAATTCAATTGAACCAATTTTATGATTTAAACAGAATAATAGATTGAAACTAAATGCAGGCCTTACATAAAGGAGGAGTAAAACCACTGTAAAATCACATTCACTGGGATTAGACCTGTCTAAACTGGTTTGGAGGTCAAAGGTCAGAGAGGGTCACAACTGTAGAGATTCTTCTGAGGTTTTTCGACTTTATTTCTTCCGTGTTTTGTTTTGGTTGCATTAGAGAAAATGTAGCAAGTGCTTACTGTTTGTTGGATTCCAACATCTTTTCTGTTTTCTCCCAAATCAGACAACATCATCAAGCGAGTCTTCAACATAATCAAGTTCACCTGGGAACTTTTTCAGACCACAGTCGACAGCTTCACCAAGTGGATGAACGGCATGTGTCGGGAGTACATCGACATCTCCACTGTGCTGCGAATAGAGCGCTGCATGTTGACCAGAGAGGTCAAGAAGGTACGAGTAGACTGTTGACATAAAGAAAGAAATAAACGTATTTATTTCCTACGATCACAAGCTCATCGGCCTGATTGAGAGATCCGGCGACTGTTCAAACGCTCCCCTCCCTCCAGGGGAACGTGCCATCCAGAGAGAGCATCCACGTCTACTACCAGAAGGCCATGAGGCTCAACATGTCCAGGCAGGCCAGTATAGAACAGCTGAGTGAGGATGAGTCAGCCTCCGGCTCCATGAGGTACCGGAGGCGGCGTGGAGGCTTCCGCATGGAGAGCCAGGACTCCACGGCCTCCAGGGACAGCATTTCCAGGTACGCAGTGCCTGATAGCCGTCGTGCACGCGATGCATCGTGGGAGCTGGAACTGAGAAGCAACGGCTCGGCATTTCTGTGCTAGCTATCAAAGTGTTGACTAAACATAGAAGCTTTATACCTGAGTGTTCTCACACAAGAAAAGAGTTGATATGTTTTCACCATTAATCCAGGAGTGCAGACTTTTGCTTCCCGTATACAAGCCACCGTTTCCTTCAAGCTTCGTAGGGTTCGTAGAAATCTAATGGTCAACAACTGTGAGTTTTGAAACTTGTGTCTGCGTCCGCTGCGCGTTATTGATGCACGCCGGCGCTCCATTACACTTCCAGTACTTTAGAATGGAAGTGTGTGTGCGAAAGCAGCCACAGAGTAGACTTGGGTTACAGTTACAACCATTAGAACTGTTTCATTACAGTTCGTCTCGCTGTTCAATAAAGGAGAGACAAATTCTGTAATACAGCTTCGAAGTGACCGCAATTTGGTTATCAAAAAGTTTTAAAGCGAAGACATAACCGGATATTCTTATTGTCAGGAGATGGTCTGTGATGATCCCAGGCGGCTCTGCGTGACTGCGCGTTTACCAGAGACGCTTCAACGTGGTTGTTTCTTTTCCATATTTCATGTCCATGAAGGAATCTATGATTTTATTGTCATTAGGGAGTCGCGAGGCGGTATTCAGTGGCGCTCTTGTTGTGTCTGAGCCTGCATGAATGCACCCATCTCACCACTGACCGCTGCGTCTGTCACTCCCACCGTCTCTCAGCGGCTTCACCGAGGCAACCACGCTGTTCTCTCGCCAGTCCACCTTGGAAGACCTCGACGGGATGCCAGAGTGCATTCCCAAAACCAGCGAGCGGGCCAGGCCAAAATTGCGCAAGATGTACAGCATGGATGTGCCCAACTCTTCCATGGACAGTGGCAGCAGCTTCGTGTCCAGGTGCCTGGCCTCTGCACCACGCCTCCGCATTCCCACCAGCATGAACACAGTCACTGCATGACCTGGTCTTTCATGAGAAACATCGAACATTACCCCCCCACCCCACCCCACCCCTCACCTTTTTGTTGACGTGCCACAAAAAAAATATTCTTTAAGGAATATCGGTGCTGCTTCGATAGGGACTGTTTTTAATTCTGTTTTTCCTGCGTGTGCATTTAAAACGATTGTTTCCAGCCCAGTAAACAACATCTCAGTGAACCGCTTTCGGAAACAAAACGTGGTTGCATAAGTTTGCGCTCTCTTTTACCGCTGGGCCCATCGTGTGACTTGAGTTACCTAGCTACATTCAAACCTGGTAAACAGATGTAGCTCAGCCCTGGTCTGAAGAGAGCTTCCAAAGTATCAGGAAGGAGTCAGAAGGGTCCAAAAAACTCCAGCGCAGTAGAATACTATGGAACAAGCAGATATGAAGTGGAGAAAATATGACACAACTGTGGCATTACCAAGAGCTGGACATGACGTATAAACCCAGGACGAGAACAGAAACTGGCCACGTTGGCCTCCGAGAGTAACATTAAAGGAACTGTAGGAATGTGTGGCTGTTTACTACATCTGAAAACAATCTCCTGTTTTCTTCCTCATGTTTGGGTTATTGGGCATTGTTGCGTCGTGCGAAGACAAAGATCTAAGCCGGGCTAACTTTAGCTAAAACATACAGGTAGTCAGTCAAGCATGTTGGGAAAAGTGACACAACGTGACACAAAAACAAGGTGGGTAAACAGCTCTTGACTCACTTGGGGTGAAACCTGCCTCTCACCCAACGGATGCGCTTTTCTTCTGGCTGTGTTGACCACTCTGTGTGTCACCACCTTGTTCTTTTTGTTGCTCTTTGGTAGTTCTGGTGAAGCCTGGACTCGTGTCTTGGACCCCTGAGGGTACTGTACTTTTGGTTTCACTCAAACCATCACGTTGAGGACCCGCTGAGGAACCGTCTTTCTGCCGACTCAATGGCGTACAGCAATCCTGCGTGGGGAAACAAACGGTTGAAACTTTGATGAATCAGTCTCTCCTTCTCCTCCTACCGAGTGAGCCATCAGCAGCAGGGTCCTCCCATAGCCTGGTCCTGCTGAAGGTTTCTTCCTGTTAACACCGAGGTTTTCCTTGCCACTGTGTTTGCTCAGGCTTTGGGTTTCTCCTTAGAGAGAATCTTCATGGTAACAGACACAATATAAATAAAGTTGAATAACACATCTTCTTCCTTCAGCAGTCCATTGGCCGTGTTTCATGGCCCCAGGAAGCCCCCCCCCCCTTTTTATTCTGACATCTGGCATTGGCTTTCTTGCTGCGACTCGACCTGTTAAACCTGAAACCTGATGTTTTCTTCTCACCGAGTGTAACTGAGACTTGCTTGTTGCGACTGGTGCTTGAAGCTGTTGTCCTGAGAGTCTCCCACCACGCCAGCTTCTGACTCCTGGTTCTGCTGGAGATTCGGGTCCTTCAGACCTCTTTTCAGAATCTTCCTCAGGTTCATAGTGCCTTTGGAAAGTGAAGCCAACTGTATTCACATGCCTTTCTTCAGGATTATGGTCTCTCCCAAATTATGGAATGGCTCAGCCAGAGAGACTCCAGTTGAGCATCCACGGAATGATCTGAAGATGTCTGTGCACAGGAGGTGCCCCCACAGTCTGAAGTATTAGTTTGAGGGTGTGCACAATTAGGCAATCCGTCTTTTGTTTGTTTTCTCTTCCCCCTTTGATTACTGTATTTTTATTTGATTTGTTCTTGTTGTAGGTCACACGAAAAAGTTCTCACGATTCCTCTTGGTGTTGTGGGAAACTTAATGTAGCTGTTCTTACGTTAAAAATAAAAGAATCAATTCACTTGGAAGAGAAGCATTTTCAAAACTCGGTTTTGGATATGACCCCTTTTCCTCCTGTATTTCCTCCTTGCAGCGAAGCCACCCAGTGCGTCACTCTCTACTCACGACAGGGCACCACGGAAACCATAGAAGAGGTGGAGGACGAGCATGACCAGCTGGAAGACGCGACCCAGGCTCCGTCGGGATCCCAGCGCTCAGATGATGGCCAGGCGGCCGAGTACGATCCATGGAGCGACGGAGAAGCCAGAGAGACGCGGGAGAAAGAACAGGAAGGACCAGAGAGTGAGGAGGAAGCAGAAGGAGCCCTGGAGAGTCAGGAGGCAAAACTGGCTCTGTGGGAGACCTTTGGCCCCCGTGAGGGCCTCTCTCTCGGGGTAGAAGGGGCTGAGTCCGCCCTTTCTGCTCCAGACAGGGAGTTCACCACTGAGAGCGACGAGGGAGAAGAAATCCACGGCTTTCTGCAGACTGAAAGAAAAGCAGGAGTCCTCTACACCCCGGACACGGATGCTTCGAAGACCTCAGACACGGACGTGCCGCCCAGCTACAGCAAGGCCGTCAGCTTCGACCACCTGGAGGTGAGCGACGACGACGACAGCGACGTGGGCAGAAGGAGGCGGATGGTGATGACGTCGGACAGCCGCTCGGACAGCAGATCAGACATCGTGCTGCCTTCGATGACCACGGAGCTGACGGCCAGTGAACTTCTGCTCAACAAGTAATGTCTGCGTTTTTTGCGCTTTGGGCCTTTCGTTTTTCGCTTCCTTCCGTAGTTGATGCACCCGTCCGTCTTTCCAGGATGTTTTACGACAAGGAGCTGGACCAGTCGGACAAATTCTATCAGAAGCAGCCCCTGATCCTCCAGCTGTGCTACGCGCTCTACAACATGCTGGTGGCTCATTCGGAGATGGTGTGCTACCTGGTCATCATCATTAACCACATGGTGTCGGCCTCCTGCGTCACTCTCGTCCTTCCCATCACAATCTTCTTGTGGGCCATGCTCTCGGTGCCCCGGCCCAGCAAGCGCTACTGGATGACCGCCATCATCTACACAGAGGTGTGGTCACCGCGTTTGCCGCGTGAGTCTTTTTTTTGACTGCAACGTAGGTAAATTGAAAATCCCTCTCAACTCCAGGTCACCATCGTCATCAAGTACTTCTTCCAGTTTGGCTTCTTCCCTTTCAACCAGACCAAGATAGATAAGAATAAACCGTACCACCCTCCGAACATCATCGGCGTGGAGAAGAAGGATGGTTATGTCCACTATGATCTGGTCCAGTTGCTGGCTCTCTTCTTCCACAGATCCATCCTGAAGGCAAAGAGTCCACTCTCTTTTTGATTGTTGGCCCATAAAACTATTTTTATGTGTTTATGGGTCTGATTTAAGCTTTTAGAAAGAGACTGGCTGATACCTAATGACCACAAATGCATCATAAGCCTGATCTGAATGTTCTTTCTGTCTCCTGCCCCCCCCACTCCAGTGCCACGGTCTGTGGGATGAGGACGACCCCAAACGGAAAACGGAACCCTCGGGTCAGAGCGAGTCGGAGGACGAGAGCAAAGGGAGGGAGCAGCAGAGTGACAGGGAGTCGGAACCCGCCTCCTCGGTGATCAGTGAGAGCAGGAGCTCCTCCCACACCTCCAGATCGGTGAACTTTGGGGCGCCCGTCGATCCGGAGCACGTTCAGGTGCACTTCCCCCAGCAGCAGACCTACCAACGCCGCAAGAGCTCCAGCGGAGGCTCCCACAGGTCTCTGCACTCTTTGGCGAGATCCAAGAGAGGTGAAGATTTCTGTGTTTGGTACAGATGATGAAAGCGTTTGGTTTGAAACCCCGTGGCCGCCATTGTCATTAGTGACATAACAGGACATCCTGTTTGGTGGGTAAAAGAAACCCTTCGTCTGGTGCAGGTTACTGTGTTTATGAGTGTTCCTCACCTCCCCTACCTGGTGTGAGGAGGGTTGGAGATGTTGTATTTAGTTTTCAGCGAGAAAATCATGTGATTGAGCCAGACTCTTGGTGAGGACACTTGTATTTATAGCCGCGTGTCCCTTTTGGTCATCCATGAGTCTATGACGTGAACATAATGGTTCCTCCAGATTATACTGGTTTAAATTCAGGTGTTTGTGATCACCTCTGCCCATTTCCTTCAGGCTATTTATACCCCACCCACTCGTACAGCAAATAATTTACTTGCTTGAAAGGTTTCCCAGTTAAATTGAATTAATTTATTTGCTGCGTGCATGTGCGTGCAACTCATCAGCGTACGACTGTTGCGCAGCACCAAGCCTGAATCATTTTAAAATATTTGATTTGCGGCGACAAAGAAAAACATGTTAATTTCTTTATGTCGGCCCCGTCAACGCGATCTGTGTGCGGAAATGATCCATCCGTATTTGTGACCCGAGGGGTCATCACGGGTAATTGACCGCTGGAAATGTAAATTGTTTCCACAGGAAGCATCACTTCCAAAAACAGCAGCCGTAAGGACGGCAGCGAGGCTGGAATCCATCAGAAGACCCGTAAACAGATGATCATGGAGAAGCTGAGAGAGCAGCTCTTCAAAGGAAAAGTGTTCCTTATGAAGCGGTACGATGAATCATGGCTGTTTTATTCAATTTAAGGCAATCGTGTTGTCTGCACATCACGTCCATTATGACTCTGTAATATTTGTAAGTGCTGTTATTGACTTGGAGCAAGTGTTTTTTTTTTTTTTTACAGTTCATGAAGCGCAGAGGCGCTAACTTTCACCTTTGTTTTCAGTAAATTAAACCTGACTTCTTAAACTCGGGTCTTCTTTAAGCCTTTCATTAAATGTGTTCGAGAATGAGCTGCCCAGATTTGACAGCAAGGGCGATGAATAGCAGGCAAACAGAACAAGACGGGGGAAATTCCATTAGAGAAATCAGGTTTACGGTTTCGTTATTGCAGCAAGAGTGAAAATACTCCAAAGCGCAGGCAGCCAGAGGACACGTTTCCCTCAGCAGTTACTCCCTTTCAGAAAGTCGAGGCCTGATAGTTAGAGGCTGCGCTCGTCATCGCAGGTCAGAGCTGAATCTCTCCGTCTTTCCTTCCCCGTAGCTTCATGGAGATCTACCTTCCTATGAAGAAGTTCTTCCATAATCTGATCCACCCGGAGTACAGCGCCGTCACAGACGTCTATGTGCTGATGTTCCTTGCTGACACGGTCGACTTCATCATCATCGTGTTTGGATTCTGGGCCTTCGGCGTAGGTTTTACCACAGAACGATCGCACAGTCCATCTTTTGACTCGAGGGCGTCAGTTTTCTCTCTCTTCCAGAAACATTCCGCGGCCGACATCACCTCGTCCCTCTCAGAGGATCAGGTGCCCGGACCCTTCCTGGTCATGGTTCTGATCCAGTTCGGGACCATGGTGGTGGACCGTGCCCTCTACCTCAGAAAGTCCGTCGTGGGAAAGGTCATTTTCCAGGTCATCCTGCTCTTCGGCATCCACTTCTGGATGTTCTTCATCCTGCCGGGAGTCACAGACAAGTAAGACTCTTCTCCCGTAACGCGGGTCTGGTTGGGACGTTTCCTTGAAAGTCTCGTTCCCTTTTCCTGTAGGCGGTTCAGCGAGAACATCGTGGCTCAGATGTGGTACTTTGTCAAGTGCATCTACTTTGGGCTGTCCGCCTATCAGATCCGCTGTGGGTACCCGACCCGTGTTTTAGGAAACTTCCTGACGAAGAGCTACAATTACGTCAACCTCTTCCTGTTCCAAGGGTGAGTTATGTTGGGACAGTGTCATGTGACCCGGAGGTCAGGTCACAGGTCAAAGTCTCCGGACCATCACGCCGAGCTGGGCTGTCGGTCGCGATTCAAAGCTCCTCTACCGCCCGCAGTTTCCGCCTGGTGCCGTTTCTGACGGAGCTGCGAGCGGTGATGGACTGGGTTTGGACCGACACCTCGCTGTCCCTGTCCAGCTGGATCTGTGTGGAGGACATCTACGCTCACATCTTCATCCTCAAGTGTTGGAGAGAGTCGGAGAAGGTGCCGGAGCAGCGCCGGAGGCCGAGGATTCCCCCGCCGCCGCGTAAAAACCCGCCTCTCTTTTGTCTCCCGGCGCTGCAGAGGTATCCGCAGCCACGAGGACAGAAGAAGAAGAAGGTGGTGAAGTACGGGATGGGAGGGATGATCGTGGTGCTGCTCATCTGCATCGTCTGGTTCCCGCTGCTCTTCATGTCCCTCGTCAAGTCCGTCGCGGGAGTCGTCAACCGGCCGCTGGACGTCTCGTTCGAGATCACCCTGGCGGGTTTCCAGGTGTGGCTTCCGTTTATCCAGCTGTTCCGCGTGCGTTTTCCAGGGTGTGTGCGCGCGTTTGTGCGGTCAGATTCAGCGTAACGCGACGCGTCTTCTTCCCACAGCCCATCTTCAAAATGAGTGCCCAGCAGAACCAGCTGCAGAACGTCACCAAAAGTGAATTTGAAATATTTTTGCAGAAGTACAACCTTGTTGATGTAAGTACAACCTTAAAATATACGATTGTCAGAGGAAATGTTGATATTTTTCCACTTAATGGTTGTTGTGATGATTGTGTGTGTGAGAATGCAACTTATACTGAAAGTCAATAAACCTTCATGCTCTGTAGCTGAAAAAATAGGTGCTGATTTTGGCAGTTTCATATAAAGGCAGATTTAGTTTAATTCAAGCAATAGTTTTTATGGAAATAGACGTACCTGTCACACTATAATACTTTTACTTGAAAGAGCGGCCACATTTTATACTTTCAGGAGGACATAGTTTATAAAAAAAGTGGAAAAAAAAAGCTGGACTGAATGCAGAAAGGTGTGAGTGACTGACTGTCGCGCTCCGGCTCTCAGGAGGCCTTGCAGTGGCTGGAGGGTTACAACCCCGAGGACCTGTGCATCGCTCAGCTGAAAGGCAGCTCCAACTCCCTGTGGACTATCAGTCCTCCCAGCAGGAAAAACCTGATAGAAATGTTACAGTCCAAGGACGAGTTCCTCATCACCGTGTCCTGGTCCGTGCAAAGGTACGACGCATGGCTCCGCCCTTGGCATAGACGACGTAGAAGGACACTGGACTGAGGGGATCCCTTACTAATCAGAACTTACACCGACGATGGTTTTGTGCACCTTAGATGAAAAAGAAAATGAGTCAGAAAATGTTTTTGAACTGTGAACATAAGACTGATGTGAAGGCGATGCTATCTCCAGTGTCTGGTCAGGATTCTGTTTTTCTCTGAGTTTACCAATTTTGTATTTTACCTTTTAAAGCAGGGGCCTTCAACCCAGTCCTACGAGGGCTGACATCCAGCCAGGTTTTCTGTCCTACCAGACAACCTCAGTGATCCCAGGTGAAGGTACCTGGTGGGACAGAAAACCTGGCTGGATCGGACTGGGCTGAAGAGCGCTGCCTTAGTTTCACCTGTTGCCCTGCGTGATTCCACGGTAACACTTGAAACGCCTGTTAATATTTGCACTTTTTTTTGGGGGGGGGGTCTCAGGAACCTGACGCTCGGTGCCAAGGCTGAAACGGCGTCGGGAAAAAGAGTCACCCACTTGGACAAGGAGACCAAGGACAGCCTCGTAGCGCTCCTGGAGGGGGGAGGAAAGAGCTCTCCAGTGTGAGTGATTCAGGGACGGTTTTAAATGAGTAAACCTCTGGCGGGGAGGATAATGCTCTGGTGTGAGTCTGGTCCTGACGATACCAGGCCACGTATGTCAGGGGTCTCCAGCCTCTTCCCCAAAGGGCCGTGTGGCTGCAGGTTCTGGTCCAACCCAGCAGCAGCACCAGACTGGACTCACTTAATCAACCCATCTGGGTCTTCAGACAGCTGATTGGTCAAACTGGGTGTGCTGGACTGGTGGAACAAGAACCTGCAGTCACACGGCCCTTTGGGGAGGAGGTTGGAGACCCCTGGCTTACGTCAACGTGCTGAACACGCCGACCGTTTCGGTCTTCCTCCGACCTGTTCCTGTTTTGCTTGCAGGATCCTGAACGACATCTTCCCCCGTTACATCCGAGCGCCCAGCGACTCGGACGCCAAACCCGTCGAACAGCTCTACGAGGGTGAAGCTCAGCACCTCCAGACACAGCGCTTTCGCTCAGGCCGGCGCCGCGGCACGCCTGCTTACCCCCGCCTTGTCTTTGCCTCCGCAGACGGCAAGATGTTCACGATGTCCTTGAACTTGAAGCGAGCAGAGAATAACGTCTCCGGACAGATCCAGGAGTGGTGGATCGTCAACCAGAGGGAGCCCGGCCCAGTCAAGAAGTCCCAGAAACAGTTCGACGAAGGACTGGAGGTCTACATATTCAGCGATCAAGTCAGCCCCCCCAGTTTGGGCTTCCTTGCTGGATACGGGTACGTGATGATGTCCCACCGTCGGGCGCAACACGAGACATTTTCAGATGTAACAAGGGTCCAAAACGATCTTCTCGCTGTCTCTGCCGCTCAGGATCATGGGCCTGTACGCCTCCGTGGTGCTCGTCATCGGCAAGTTCGTGCGCGAGTTCTTCAGCGGCATCTCCCACACCATCATGTTCGAGGAGCTGCCCAACGTGGACCGCATCCTCAAGCTGTGCACGGACATCTTCCTGGTCCGGGAGACCGGGGAGCTGGACCTGGAGGAGGAGATGTACGCCAAGCTGATCTTCCTCTACCGCTCCCCAGAGACCATGATCAAGTGGACCCGGGAGAAGACGCAGTGACGCCGAGACGTCGGCCCGCCGGGGCGAGACCCGCCTCAGGACCGCGAAGGCTGCCCGAGGACCAACTCTGTTCCCCTCGCGCGATCTCTGAGGGCAGCGAGACAATAGTTTGACTTAAAAACTGGTCTTTTCTACTATTTATACACTAATAAAACGGACAGATTTGCTGGTGCTGTATTAATCTCACTACAACCAGTGGAAAAAAAAAGGTGAGCTTTTCTCTTAAGAGCAGTTTCTAACAGAAGAGTTTGGTTTGTTTTCTTTTTTTTTTAGAACCAAATGCACAGAATCCCGCGCTACTCTTTGGGCTTACTTGTAATATTTTCACACTCACACCAGGAGGAGAAGCTCAGGCGGACTGCAGTTAATATTTAAGGGCTTCTCTTTGTCAAATAAGGGCACAGAAAGAACGACGGCCGTCGCCTGCTCGCTCAACCTGGACCTCCTGGATCGTAGGGATGTGCAATACTGGAGGGTTTCTGAAGGACGCTGGACTGAGGGGAAACTGCCAGACCTGACAAAGCAACAAAGATATTCCCTTTTTAAAAAGAGAACCAAGTATTTGGGACACGATATAACAAAACTCTGCCTTATTTTCTTTGTATGAACTCTTGTCAACCACACATCTTTCTCAGGAAGAGCTGTTTTCACAGATTAAGACATTGTATGTAATAAAATAACATAGGTTTGACACGGCATGGCATGACATTTAAACGCGGATGTTCTGGCGGACTGACTCTCGGTGTGTTTGCAGATGTTGTGTAGAGTAAGTCGGTGTGTTGCCGCGGGGCCGTTGTCCCCCGCAGACGCCGGCGTCGGCACCGACGGGCCCCAGAGGAGGCGGAAGCCAGCAGAGACGCGAGGCCGGCCCGGTTGAGCGGTGGCCTTCGACCCGAGCGATGCATTCGACGACATCGTAGCATGAAAGAGAGAGGGAGGAAAAAAGAGAGAGAGAAAAAAAAAAAGACTAACTTGTCCTCTTCCTCACGTGTACATAGAGGTCAGAGGTCGAGGCGGGCCGTGAAGGTGTAACTGTGTTGGAGGAATGTGGTGTAACAGCGCAGACGCCTGCAAATAAAAGATGTGGAACCGAGCCAGGGCTCTGCTTTGATGTTGGGCCGTCTAACGGGAGTCGGGGGGGGTCAGCGGGGGGCCTCCCGAGGCCTCGCAGTCGCGTCCGTCGGGGGCCGCGGGGCGCAGGCATCAGCCGTTCGTCTCTCCCGTGTGGAAAATGTGTCTCCTAACTCACTTAAGAAAATGTACACAGACCATAAAAGCGTTACACAGCGGAAATGTTTATTGACGCGGGTGCCAAGTTTGGGAATCCACCGTTTGAATCCACACAAGAGGGCACGACAGCGCAAAGTCAAAGGGACGCCGAGACGATGCGAACGCACGACGAGCTGAATCACAAACTGATCTGATTTTTTTATTTTTTTCTTCCTTGAGGGAGAAATGTGCTGAAGCCATCATGGTCCCTTCTACATGCTGCTTTTTTTTTCCCTCCTTGAGTCGCTGGAGAGACCAAACTGTGGAAGACACAGCTGATTGCTTTTAAAGGTGGAAGATAATCTCCAGGTACACACACTCTCACACTCACACTCACACACATGCACACACAGTCCATGACTGGCTCCATCCTTCTTCCCTGCTGGCATCACTGATATTATTAATATTCACAGACTCGTGTTTGCGTCTGATTCAGCTTCTAAACATGCACGGCCGCATAAAGCGTTCATTGTAACATATCCACAGCCATGAATACTGAATAAATTAAGACTGTACAAATAAAGAGCTCTACACTTGTTAGCATTAGAGGATACTTAGATTATTTCTGATTTAATATACGTACGACAACCTAAAGGCGACTCGGGAACGACGAGGGCGGAATGTACAGCTTCACAGAGACACGAAACAACAAGAGGGGGCGCGTACGACAGGCTTCCGTACATCGTCGAACACTGCAGAATTTTCATTACATCTCGATCAAACACAAAATAAAAGGCTGCTTCGACTCGGCCGGCGTGAGCTCGGGTTTCTTTCTCTTTCGCACAATCAGAGTTTAGGAGCCGCGGGCTGGTCTGGGGGGGCTCCAGGGGTCCTGTGAGGTGTTTCGGTCGTGCACAGAGGGGGTCGTGATCGGCCGAGTCGAAGCCTGGGGAGGCCCGACGGGCTAACACAGCCCCCCCTCGTACTCGTCCTCCTCCTCGGTGGCGGCGGGCGCCCCGCTGGCGCCGCCTTGTGGAGGAGCCGCGGCTTTCTTCTTGCCTCCTCCTGGTACCCTCAGGGAGATGGCCAGCTTGGCGTACTGCAAAACACCAGCAACAGCGATGAACCCGAACCCGATCCGCCCCCGACCTGCTGCCGTAGTCAAACATTACGAGCGCCCGTCGTTACTGCGAAACATGTTTTTCATATCAGCGGGTAAACAGACGATAATCTGGTTCATATTTTCAGTTCGTCTTTCCAGATGGATTCAGGAGCCTTTTTTATCATCCCTGAAACCCCAGAAATTCATGCGATTGGTTGTCAACAGCACGCGAAAGCCCCACCGCTACAGCTGTGAGGTCTGAGCGCCCGAACGCACCACGAGAGCCACGCAGCTACTCACGTCGTTGTCCATGTACTTGAGCAACGGCGAGTTGCACACGCGGAAGACCTGGTCTTCGTCCTGCTCGTCGTAGCCCTGCAAGAGGGTCTCCATGGCAACGCAGTCTTCGCTCCCGCTGTAGCCGGGCAGACTGGTGGGGAAAAAAATTCGAGTACAACTTGGACGTCACGTGGCGAGAGATCGTCGTCATACGGGCGGAGAACTGGAATCATTCGGGGGGGTGAGTGTGTTCACGCCGTCACCACCGAGGGAGCCTGAAGGACTCGAGCTGAACCTCCTGGTGAACACTCGCTTAACGTAAATCACTTAGAGTGACGCTGGTCAAGTTCTGAAGCTCAAGCGGGACGTTAGTTTGGTTTTGTTCGTTGCCTCCAGAGTCGTTTTTGTTCACTGGACAGCACGATTCACGATCCGTCTGCGTCTCCTTTTTTTTTTATCGTCCCGAAAACCTTTTGTATCCGCTCTACCTGTAACTTTCTCTGACGCATTTGTCTGCAGCCACGTAGTCGCCTCTGTGTAGATGAACCAGCACCTGAGCCGTCGTCTTCTACAGGAAAAAGAAAACGACACGTACGGTTAACGAGGAGTCGATTCATCGCTCGCTCTTCGTGTTTATCGAATCGCCTCCGGCCGGAGCTCCCTCCGCGTTCATGCAGGCTCACCTTGAAGCACATGGCGAAGTTCTCGATCTCCTTGTACATGTTCTTCTCCTTCTGCAGGGCGACCGCCGCTTCGTCCAGCCTGCTCGGTGAGACAAGAGGAGGCGGATCGACGGTCAGATCCGCACCCGTCGCCGCGGGCGACGGCCGGATCGACGCCCCAGGACGGCCGCGAGCGTCCGTGTCGCCCCCTTTACCGTTTCATCCTGACCAGGAGTCTGGAGGCTTTTCCCAGAAGCTCGACCGCCTGGCGGAGTCGGTCCTCGTTCTGCGCAGAACACACACGGGACTGAGCGCAGCCCGGAACGACCGGCGGAACGCCGCCTCCCACCGGCGACTCACCTCGAAGACGCCGGCGGCCTTCTGGTAGAGGTCCACGGCTTTCTCCAGGTTGATGGGCTCGATCAGCCTGGGGGCGAGAAGGCAGAGCTGTACTCCTCATCCCCCCAACACGGCGACACCGACGGACCGAGCCCCCAATCACAACGAGTGTTTTGTTTTGTTTTTTACTTTCCGGCTCGGTCCAGAGCCATGGCGGCCGTGTCGGGGGTCCCGTTCTCCATGTACATCATGCAGGCTTTCTCGATGTACGGGATGGCCTCCGGCATCTTCTTCTGCTCCTAATGGGGCAGCAGACGCAGCAGAGCGGTAGTCCCGTGTTCGCATCCACCACCTCCCGGTTTGAAAGAGCGGACAGACTCACCTTCATCATCATTCCCGCCTGCTCGATCGCCCTGAGGAAAACCACCAGTTTAACCACCAAAACCAGCAACAAGCCTTGTTACCGAAGTCACAGCGCGCACCACATATAAATACATATAAATATATATACATACATATAAATACATATAAATATATATACATACATATAAATATATATCAATACATATAAATATATATAAATACATATAAATAATATAAATACATATAAATATATAAATAAATATAAGTATACTCACTTGGCAGCATGGAACAGTCTGAGAAGGTGGTTAAGGAAAGAACTGAGGGACAGAGACGTCTGGACCAGGATGAAGAGGAAAGGTCCTCATCCAGGTCAGGACCAGGATAAGAGGACACATCTGTACCAGGATGAGGACACGTCCTCTTCATCCATGTCTCTGTCCCAGGATGAGGACAGGTCCTCATCCTGGCAGAGACGTCTGGACCAGGACGAGAGGATACGTCTTGTTCTCGGTGTGGCACTCGGCCTCCTTCAGGTAGGCGTCCTTGGCCTGGTCGTACTGCTTGGCGTTCTTGAAGCACACAGCTGGAGGACCAGAAGCAGACGGCGATCAGGTGTCAGAACAACATCTGGACGGCGGCTGTCCTGGACCGACCTGCTTTGGAGTACTCTGACGCAGCGCTGTCGAAGTCCGGCTTCCACTTGGTGAAGCTGGTCTTGAGGCTGCAGAGAACAGACCACCAGTCAAACCAGCGCAGACCAGTGATGGGGAGCCCCTCGTACTGGGACCAGTGATGTGGAGCCCCTCGTACTGGGACCAGTGATGTGGAGCCCCTCGTACTGGGACCAGTGATGGGGAGCCCCTCGTACTGGGACCAGTGATCCATCGTACTGGGACCAGTGATGGGGAGCCCCTCGTACTGGGACCAGTGATGTGGAGCCCCTCGTACTGGGACCAGTGATCCATCGTACTGGGACCAGTGATGTGGAGCCCCTCGTACTGGGACCAGTGATCCATCGTACTGGGACCAGTGATGGGGAGCCCCTCGTACTGGGACCAGTGATCCATCGTACTGGGACCAGTGATGTGGAGCCCCTCGTACTGGGACCAGGCCTGATGGGGCTCACTGGTCGGACTGGGACGACACCGGCCTTGTCCCCGCTCATCGTAATAAACGACGCGGCTCTCGGCCACTCACCATTTCTCCGCCTTGGCTATGTGCTCGTGGGCCTCGTTGATCTTCTGGGCCGCCATGGTACCAGCTCGCAGACTTTAATCGTCCCGGTTCTGTCGATGTTTGGATCAGCGATCTTCCGCGGTGACGTCATCAGTTGTCGCAGGCGACGGGTGCCGCCGAGGACAAAAAGGCCCGGATCGCCTTCACGGCGTGTTTGTTTTTAAATGAAATAAAATGATACTTATCAACTAAAAGGTTAGTTTATATATTAGCGTTGGTTAGTTCAGGGTGACTTCTATTCGCGGGCAGGAGGTTGTTATTGTTCATCTTGATCGAACGTTTAAAATAACTATATCCGCAACAATGTTCACTTAAACGTGAAACGTAGGCTTGTATTTATGAAATTAAGCACGCAAACCTTCCCCTACTAGTTAGTTAATTAGTTACTTAGCAGCGATGAGGAGGCTGCGTTGTTAGATTTTAACACTCTTATGGTTAAACCTCCGAAAATAAAGACAAATCAGGACGCGTTTTATCGCTGATTGGTGACGCCGGATTTGGTTGCTTCGTTTAATTTGAAGACGAAACTAAAGTAGACTAAAGTAAACTAAACTAGACTAAACTAGACTAAACTAGACTAAAGTAGACTAAAGTAGACTAAAGTAGACTAAACTAAAGTAGACTAATTTAAACTAAACTTGGATGAAGTCTGGGCGGAAGCGGAAGTGACGTCAGCGCGGTGTCTCCTGAACAACAGCCCCCGAGCAGAGACCAACGGCTCCGTCCTGTCGGGTTAAAGCAGCCGCAGCTTCGACCCCCCCTCGGTTTCTGTGCCCGGAGGCTGGCAGATGAGGAGCCGCTGATGGAGCCCAGCTACGACGCCGCTCGGAGGCCCGCGGGGGCCCCCGGGGGCCCCGGGTCCCCGGCTCCGGGGGCCCCGTCCCGCCGCAGGAAGGTGCCCCCCAGGCCCGCTGACTTCAAGCTGCAGATCATCATCATCGGGTCGCGGGGCGTCGGTAAGACCAGCCTGATGGAGAGGTTCACCGACGACACCTTCTGCGAGGCGTGCAAATCCACCGTAGGTGAGCACAGCCGGGCCCCGTCTATGTGCTGGAGCCGAGGCTCCCGCGGTTCCGTCCGGACCGGGACAAAGTCAGCCCGAATGGTCCAGATTAGCACCCGCTCAGAACCCCCTGCAGAGTGTGCACAGAGAAAGAGTCCAGACGGAATAGTGGGGCTAACTTGATACATGAAGCTCTAAGAGCCGCAAACCGGGATAAAAGGTGCTTTTTTAGACGTTTCTGGACGCAGACGTGTGTGTTTTGATGTGTGTTTTGGTGTGTGTTTTGGTGTGTGTTTTAGTGTGTGTTTTGGTGTGTGTTTTGATGTGTGTTTTGGTGTGTGTTTTGGTGTGTGTTTTGATGTGTGTTTTGGTGTGTGTTTTGGTGTGTGTTTTGGTGTGTGTTTTGGTGTGTGTTTTGGTGTGTGTTTTGATGTGTGTTTTGGTGTGTGTTTGGTGTGTGTTTTGGTGTGTTGTCCTTCGCTTGAGCGGCACTAAACCAGCGGAGGAGCAGGGTGTGCGGGTTTTCAGCGGGCGTCGCCGTCGGCGTGTGTGTGGTGTTGTTGGTGGGTCAGCAGGTCCGGGACAAACACCGACGCCTCAAAATAGCCCGACGGGAGCAGCTGCCCCCCCCCCCCCCGGCCCAGCCCCCCCCACGGCCCTCACCGCTGGCTGACGTCGCAGTTTCTGACACCGGCGGGGGGGAAGGACGACGATCTCACGCCTGTGCGTGTCTGACTTGCAGGTGTCGATTTCAAAATCAAGACCGTGGAGCTGAGAGGGAAGAAGATCAGGCTCCAGATCTGGTGAGTAGAAGACGGGGTCTCCTGTTCTCACACACACACACACACACACACACACACACACACACACACACAGACAGAGGCTGCTGGGGTGAGTACGGACACTGAGCTCCGCGTCCACAGGCGTTGGCTCGCCCCCGTGTTTACGGGCGTGAAGACCTGGTCAAGGTCGGACAATGCCGTGAGCAGCAGGTCACTCGTCCTCTTATGGTGGGGCTTCGCCCGCCCTCCTCCAGCAGCGCCTACTTGTTGGTCATAAGAAGGAAGCTCTAAAAGACACGCAGCCTCAAAACGACACGGCGTCACGTCCGTGGGCTCGCTTATTTAAAGACAACTCACTTATGCGAAGTTGTTGCTCGTGTTTTTCACATTTATCTCACCGACTTGAAGAAGCGTTTTAATTGAATCAGTTCTTCATGAGTTGGTTTGTTGGACCTTGGAAGCTTAAAGAGGTTTAATCTTTAATCTTCACACCAGAGGACTCTAGTTTGGTTCATGTTCACTCTCGAACGCAGTCACACCAGCGGCTCGTTTGAGGGGGGGTGCAGACAAAACAGGAGGAGGAGGAGGGACAGGTTCGCCGATTGGCCAGAGCTGAAAATGAAAGTCCATCCCACCAAACCTAACCGATGTCCTCTGACCACGTCGGTCCACCTGCTCCTCCTCGCTTTCGTTCTCTACCGTGAAAACTTCGCCTGCTACTTCGGCTTTGCGTCACTTCCCGTCATAGTGTGTCTGCGTCTGCGCCGTCCCCGAACGGCGCCGGGCTTCGCTCGCAAACAAACGGAGACCAGAGTTGACTTGTTTGGTCCCACGACCTTTGACCCGTGTGCAGAGAAGACGGCCTGACCGAGGATGTGGACTCTGGTCTGTGTAAGTGGACCCAACGGCTCTGGTGTGAAGGCAGCCTCGGGCTAAAGACTAAAGGGAGGGTGAACTCTGATTACATCCACTGGGGGGGTCTGTTGGTCTGGGGGGTCTGTTGGTCTGTGGGGGGCGGGGCTGTGTGTATTCCATTACTGTTCACTTGTGCCTCCCTCCTGTTTGTTGACACTCACCTTTGACCTCTGCCTCTCTTCACGCCTGTGTCCATCTTACTGCCGTGTGTGCGTGTGTGTGTGTGTGTGTGTGTGTGTGTGTGTGTGTGTGGGTGTCTGCTCAGGCTCGTGTCCTCGCTGGGTCTTCGGTGGGGGCTCCTCTCTGGGCGCCTAACCTTTGCCACGCCTATCGTTGCCACCGCGCCGCTGTCTCTGTCCGCCCCTCCGCTACTAACACGCCTGCTTGTGACTCACGCGGGGAGAAACTGTGTGAGAGCGCCGTAACGCTGCTCGTAGCTCTGTCCGCTTGTTCTGCTGCTCAGATCAAAGGTTTGTTCACACTCCAGATGTCCAGATCTCACTGTAGTCATGTGACCTGAGGGGAAAAGAGACGTAGGGTGGACGAGAGCTGGTGTTTTAACATTCAGCGTGTTGACACGCACACGAGGAAACCAGCGCTGAGGCTCTAAGTGAACATACAAACACCAAGTGTTAATGCATAACGACGGGGGGGGGGGGCTTGACTCCACCCGTAATCTGGCTACTGTCTTGTAGACGGGAAGTCTGGAGCATAAATGATGATCACCGATCAGAAGTAGTCGGATCAGATGTGCATGTACACACACACAAACTGTTACAGCTGAGAGCTTAGTTCCTTT
The DNA here is from genome assembly GCA_911728415.1 of Lagocephalus sceleratus. NCBI lineage: Eukaryota > Metazoa > Chordata > Actinopteri > Tetraodontiformes > Tetraodontidae > Lagocephalus > Lagocephalus sceleratus. The sequence goes on along the minus strand of CAJVRN010000015.1, from coordinate 1,858,632 downwards.
TAACATGATATAGAAGCGTAAACTACATTAAAAATGAGGTTAAATATGTTTTAAATTGCTGCTCTGCTTAATAAAAACCAGTCAGGTGAGTTTTTTAAAGATTAGTTATATTAAACTTGATTCTTTTTTCCCCTCTTGAGACTTTCCTCTTTCCCCGCTCCACCTACAGGCCAGTGGATAAACGAGTCCTCCTCATTGGTCGTTATTGGCAACGTCCTCTCATAAGAACCAGGACCAGCTGTGCTCACTGTTGTTGTTGTTGTTGTTTTCATCCAGGGACACGGCGGGTCAGGAGCGCTTCAACAGCATCACCTCCGCCTACTACAGAGGCGCCAAGGGCATCGTGCTCGTCTACGACATCACAAAGGTGGAGTCTTTTGACGACCTGCCCAAGTGGATGAAGATGATCGACAAGGTAACGGCGCCCGCCGTTGGTCATCAAAGATCAGCATCGGCGAGGGCCGACTCCATTTCACCTTGACTCTTTTGGTCGAAACTGGTTTGTTGCGGAGCCGCCAGTCACGGCGACGGTGCCGGCTCCGCCCACGTCGCTCGGCCTCAGTGACGGTGGCGCCTCTCCCCTCTCACGCCAGTACGCGTCGGAGGAGGCTGAGCTGCTCCTGGTCGGGAACAAGCTGGACTGCGAGACCGATCGCATCATCTCCAGACAGCAGGGCGAGAGGGTACGTCCCGACGGCGCGCCCCAGCGGCCGGGCCGCCGACAACCAGCCGCGCCTTTTAATCCCGCGGTCGACCGCCCCCCCCATGAACGCCAGCTCGTGTGTTGCAGTTCGCCTCTCGAATCAGCGGAATGCGCTTCTGCGAAGCGAGCGCCAAGGATAATTTCAACGTGGACGAGATCTTCCTGAAGCTGGTGGATGACATCATCAGTAAGGTAGAGTCTGGGCGGGCGCATCGACCTCTCAGCATCTGCGCGTGTCGCTCGTCTTTCCTCTTTAAAGTTCAGGCCCGAGTGGCGGCGGCGTCTTCAAGTTGTTGTTGTTGTTTTTTTGCTTCCTGGTCCCAGATGCCCCTGGAGGTTCCCAACAAGGCGCTTTCCAACAGTGTCCTGTCCCTGCAGCCCGAACCCGAGGTGCCCCCGGAGCTGCCCCCCCCTCGCCTGCGCTGCTGCTGATAGAGCGCGCTCGCGCCTGCAGCGCGCCGCTGCGGCCAGCAGGGGGCAGCAGACCGCAGCAGTTCAGCTGCTGCTGTAAGTTACCTGGACTTTCTTAACAACCAATATAAACTGTTGTGTTTTTTTTTTTTCCCTCCCCCTCACTTGTAAGTGTCTGTTATGACGTATCACTAACACTTTCACCCCCCGCGGTCTCACCCGCCGTCTACCAGCCTTCAGTCTCCACTTGCCCCCCCCCCAGACTACCTCACTCTCGGGACCGCAGGTGCCTCTGAGGTTTGAGCTGCACGCTGAAGACACACATTCAGATCGGGGCCTCACTTCTCGTTTTTTTTTTTCACGTCCTCGCACTTACTGTAAATACAGTTCGACTCCCTCTGAGTTTGGAGTCCGCACTGATTTGACCTGAGACGGGGGACAAAACAAAAAGCACACGATGTCGATCCCCGTGGTGACCCATCGAGGTTCGGGGGCCGGGGGGGGGTCTTCTCTGCCTTACAGTATTAAAGCGGCGGGAACAGAACCCGTCTGCCCCCTCCGTGCGTAAATGTAATATTTTGCACTACAATCCTCGTTACCCAGTAACGCAGTAACCGTGCAGGACCGGTACGCCTTCGAACGGACCCGGCGTTGACACGGAGCGGCGAGGCGGGCGATGCGGTCTTTAAGGGAACGGTGTTTTCACAGGGGCATTCTCCACGCGCGCCGCTGGAGTCGGCGGCGCACACGTGGCTTTAGGGTTGTTGTTGGTGTGGTTACCGACATCAGCAGTGTTTTATTGAGCCACGCTCCAGCAGTGACTCCAGGGGAGGTGAAACCGGGGGGAAATCCGGGATCGCTCACGTGGCGATGAAATGAATCTGGGAATTAAAGGAATGGGGGAGCAAAGTATCCCTGTTGGTGCCTGGAGAACGGACCCGGCGTCTGGACGGTCATGACGCGTCCGGTGGGGGCGCCCCCTTTGTTCAGACCCGGTCGTGGTCCTCTGAGCGGAGGCGTTCAGGAGGTTTTGGGGGGGGGGACGCTGAGGATGTCGCGTTTCGGTGAGTCTGAGGGGGAAGCCCCCCTCCACACACCCCCCTCAGAGGTCACAGAGTGACTTTTTTTTTTTTCTTTTGGGAACTGACTGACTGTATTTCATCGTCCGCGTGCCCTTCGCTGTCTCCACCGAGGTCACGCCGCTACGATCACCAGCACACGTGATCCTCGCCGTTAGGAGTCAGAAGTGTCCACGGCTGTTCTGCAGTCAGTGTCCGTGGTCATATTAACATTAAGCACTAACGAGGCTCTAACTTAACTGCCTTTTACTAATCTTTTTTTTTTTTAAACCTCTAAATACTTTTGTTTGAAATGTGCATCCTTTAAGATTGAAAAGTGTACTTTTTACTCCTGTTACAGGGTTGGTTTTTTTTTTCCTTGGGGCATGTTTAAAGTGGATTTGTGATATTTATAACTTAAAAGCCTTGTTACACTAAAAAAGTGCCATTAAAGATCTCTATATTTATTACGAGTCTGGTCTTGGTTCGTGCTCTTTACCCAAACGAGCGGCCACGGTTCCGTAGTCTGACCGCAGCTTCTTCTTTTCTCCAGCTGTAGTTGAAGGATGTGTAGTTGAAGGATGTGTAGTGTTGTGAGTCGGGAGCTCGTCTCGGTTGTGGGTCGAGGAGGACACATGCAAGTGTCGGAACCTGGTCCCGAAGACGAGCGAGGGGAGCGCTGGTGTGGCGCGGAGGCGCATGCGCCCCGAGGAGGGAAGGGGGGGAAAAAAATCACGGCCGTCGATCTTGACACCGCACCGTTCACAGATCCTTCTGTCAGATAGGGCCGAGAGGAGCGAGGGGGGGGGAGGAGGAGGAGGGGGGAGGAGGGGGAGGAGGACCGGGCACCGGAGGCAGGATCACATCCCGGCGCGACGGGAGGATGGAGACGGGATCGGCGGAGGAGGAGGAGGGTTCGTGACGAGACTCGCCTCTCTCCAACTTGCGCCTCGGCTGCAGATGCAACCTGTCCGTCATCCCGCCCGTCCCGGCGTTCCCCTTTAATATCGCAGCGTTTCCTCCGCGGGGACCTCGGGCAGGAGCGCACCATGACGGCCGGCTGACCGCGGGGACGTGCAGGCCGGCGCGGGATGCCAATCCTCCCCCCCGACGAGCAAGAAGCCTGAGGAAGCCTACCTGTTTTCTCCCCGGTGCCTCCCGTCGGGATTTGCGCGCCGCGGTGTGGAGCCGCCGTTTTTCCTCGGTCGAGCCCCCCCCCCCGCCGGTGGGTGCCGGGGTAGGATGGAGAGCTCCAATGGCAGCGACGCCAAACCGCAGAACCACCAGCTGGAGAAGAAGAGGCTGAACCGGGCGCCGTCCCCCGCCAGACCTTTCCTCAAGGATGTGCACTCCCGCTCCCCGAAGCCCCCCGCCATCGCCCCCAAATCCCCCAAGCTGAGCAAGCAGCAGCCGGGCGCGCTGCCCTTGGCACATCCGAGCCGCAGCTCCAGGCGCAACGCCGCCGCCGCCGCCAAAGAGAAGCAAGCCGCCGCGGCCAGAAGTAACGCCAGGATCTCTGCGGCGAAAAAGCCCAGCAAGGTGGCCCCCCCGGAGCCCAGAGCCCCCCCGCCCGCCCCCGCCAGACCGGACAGCACCAGCAGCCCCATCCTCAAAGGCAGGAAGGGGAAAGGAGCGTCCCCGTCCCCGGGCGCGTCCAGCCATGGCTCCCCCATCAGGGTGCCGACCGGAGCGCCCCTGGCCCGGGTCAGCCAGACCGACAGCAGCTCGGACCTGTCCGACTGTCCGTCCGAGGCGCTGTCGGACGAGCAGAGGCTGGCCCTGGCCGCCAGCAGCGACGCGGAGTCCGGAACCGGCTCCAGCGAGCGCGACCACCTGGCGGGAGCGGCCGGCGCGTCGGCGGCGGCGGGGGGGGCCGAGGCTCCGACGCGCCCTCACGACGCCAGGGCGGCCGCGGCTCCGGCTCAGCCCGCCCCGGGGCCGCACGGAGGCAGGGCCAGGCAGGAGAAAGCCCCCATCGCCGCACAGCACCGAGCGCAGGGGGCCAGGGAGGTGGTCAAGGAGGAGCTGCTGCGTGAGGTGGACGATCTGAGATCCGAAAACGACTACCTCAAGGTAGGGGGGGTACGGGGGGGCGGGGGGGGGGTACGGGGGTACGGGGGGTCGTAGTCCAGGCTACTTTATCTGCGTCTCCACGGGGCAGGTTCACTGCACTCATCACATATTCTAAAGTTAATTACACCGTGGAGGAGAACTTTCCCCTGGAGACTCTCCATCCATCGTGTCCCCTTTAACCTTTCGGGACCCCCCCCCCCGCGGGTTTGACCTTTTATTGATGGAGCTGTACAAATAAGCGCCATCATGTTGTGTTTTATTATATTTATTATCCCTGAGAGCTTCCTGGGCTCCATTGTTGAATCCTGTTTGAAGATTAGATGCAGAATCCTCCTCCTCCTCCTCCTCCTCCTCCTCATCCTCCTTAAAGTAGGCTACCCCCCCTACGTAGGGGAGGGGGGGCGGGGGCGACCAGATAATGCAGCAAACAACCTGTTTTTGTTTTTTGTTTTTTGTGGCGGGCAGAGTTATCAGGGCTGCTCCTCTGAGTGTTGTCTCAGACTGGATCACGGCTGCGTCCGCGTCCCACGGGACAGGATAACAGTCAGGTGTCCCAGGCGTGTTGGATTCAAACACCCTCCTGCTGCCCCCCTCACACACACACACACACACACACACACCTTCAGTGGTCTGGGATTCCCCGTTGGTGTCTCCATGTTTCCCTGCCTTCGTTACACGAGGACGGGATATCAAACCCTTTGATCAGCTCTCTTGTGGAACTGAATTTGAACTTCAGTAACTCCACAGTCCCCCCCCGACTGTTGCGACCTCTGCTGCAGGTCGGGTGTCTGATGAAGATGTCAAAATGACAAACAGAGAAGAAGCGCAGAATCTGAGCTGCAGCCTGTTTGGAAATTACCGGTGTTCGCTGGTCATCCATTAATGTTGCGTTTTGAGAAGCCGATCAGAAATCACCAGAGGAGAGCGAACGCCCTGCTGTTATTTACACATGCTGACAATCTTGAACCCCCCCCCCACCTGCCTCTGCCTCCGATTCCTCTTTTAACCCGGCCATCGATTAGACCCAAGGTCGCTGCCTCCGCCCGACGGGGGCCCTCCTCGGATAACGGCGTGCTCCTCCTAACGAGGATGGATTTCATCTTCGCCCCAGAGTCCTTTAGCGATCAGACCCCCCCCCAGACCCCCCCGTCCATCCTGAGCTGTGGAGGCGGGGGCAGTTTAAACCCTGGAGCTTCCTGAAGACTCTCTGGAGCCAGAGATGGGAACAGGAGCCCAGTGTAGTCAGGTGAACCCATTAACACCATCCACGCAGGTGACAGGCCTCTCACGCTGACGCCTCGCCCCGTTTCAATTATGGAAATGAAAAATTAAGCCTATTACGAAATCCGCTGTAAACACATTTTAATTCCCTGTTTAATTATGTTGAGGAAAGCCTGGAAATTACATTTGAAATCCTCTTTAAAAGTCTATGTGCGTGTTTCTGTGCGGCCTCTCCTGTCGAGTCAGCAGTGTTTACGTCGGGGCCACGGATCGATCCACTTCCGGTTTCCCACGTGTGTGTGTGTGTGTCTGTGTGTGTGTGTGTGTTCGCGGCGCGCAGGATGAAGTGGACGAGCTGCGGGCGGAGATGGAGGAGATGCGCGACAGCTACCTGGAGGAGGAGGTGTACCAGCTGCAGGAGCTGCGGAGGGAGCTGGACCGCTCCAACAAGAACTGCCGCATCCTGCAGTACCGCCTGCGCAAGGCCGAGCAGAAGAGCCTGAGGGTGGCGCAGACCGGAGACGTGGACGGAGAGCTGCTCCGCAGCCTGGAGCAGGACCTGAAGGTGCGCACGGGCGTCTGAAGGCTCGGGGTCAGGGAGGCCTTCCTGCACCCGGGCCAGGTTTGGAGACACCGTGATGTCAGCACCCATGTGAGTGTGTGTGTGTGTGTGTGTGTGTGTGTGTGTGTGCGCGCGTGCCCTCAGGTGGCTAAAGACGTGTCCGTGCGCCTGCACAACGAGCTGGAGAGCGTGGAGGACAAGCGCAGCCGGACCGAGGACGAGAACGAGCTGCTCAGGCAGAAGATCATCGAGGTGGAGATCTCCAAGCAGGCGCTGCACAACGAGCTGGAGCGGACCAAAGAGGTGGGAGGAGCCCCGCGTTAGCCCCGCCTCGCCGCCAACACACAGACGAGATCCCATCAAAGTCCAGTTGAACAACAGTTTATTGCTCCGGCTTGTATCGATTCCCAGAGTTGTCGTGTTGGTGGTGATCCCAGAGAGGACGCTGCGGTTCGGTTTGAGGTTTGGTGTCAATAAGGAACACTCAAACCTCATCGTCCCCTCATCCATCTTTACGACAGTCTGACCAAAAAAAGTGGAGAAAGCAAATGGAGTTTGATCGTGTCGCTCGACTTGATTTGCTGAGCGCTTTTCTTAAAGACGAGTGTTGCTGCTTAGTCTAATCGGCTGTGGCAGCAGCAGGTGGGACCATCTGCCAGCAGGCAGGAAGTAGGCTAATACCAGAGGACGGGGACGGGGACGGGGGGGATGGGGACGGGGACGCCGCGCGCTTGGGGGCTGAAAAGCGGCGGTTTATTAGCTGGACCTCGCACGGCTGAGGTGTCTGGAGGTGGGCGAGGCTGCTGGGACAGTAGTCCCAGGAAAACCCGAAGCAGACAACCTTCCCCCCTCCTGAGGCGAGGCCTTCCTTAACGCGGTGGAGCGCCGTCTTCGTTATCGGAGGGCGCGGCCGGAGCGCGGAGCTCGTGTAAAGCGGCTCAAGATCGAGATCTAAACTCCTCCGCTGGAGACGGGCGGTGGCGCGGCGTTCGGAATGCTGTCCGACCTGCCCCCGTACCCGTTCCCTCGCCTCCCCCGGTGTCATCGGGAACCTGCAGAAGGCAGCGCTTCCTCCTCAGGGACACTCGGAATCTGTGGAGCTTGTTGTTCTCCCGCGCCGCCGTGTTTGTTCCGTCCACGTTTAATGGAGGAGCGCGCGTTCCTCTTTGGAGCTCCTTCCGTGCTGGGAAGAGCGCTGCGACTCCCCTTCTGCCGTGTTTCCCCGTCGTAGGAGTAAAGGAATCTCATTGACCCAGTTAATATCTCATAGCTCCACTAGTGGGAAGAGAAGGGGGGGGGGGGTCTGCCGCAGTGCCACACAACCAGATTGATCCGCTGCTTTCACGAGCTTCTCCGCTCCACCGTTTGCACCAGCGGGAAGAGCGGGAAAGTTTCGGACGGCGGAGCTCTGTTGAAGTAGAAGGAGAGCAGCGCGCTGTTGTTGTTGCGCGCCGGGCGGGTCGTGATACCAGCTCCACAGAGTTCAGTCCCAGAGCCGTTCGCTAAACATCCGGGTTCTCTGCGAGAGAGCGTTTGCTGCATCTCCGCTGCGGAACGCGCCAGCCGTGACGCTCGGATGTCAGGGCCTGGGCGGCGACGAGGCCAGAGGCTCCAGACGTGCGCTCAGGAACAAAGGCTTTGAAGACGAAAGACGGAGACGAGGCTCTTCGATGGCTGGTTCTTGCGTGGTGTTTGTGATTTATCGGTCGTTGGATTGGGCGCGCGTGCAGCCCCGCGGGCGTTCCCTCGCGTGGAGAGTCTCAGCCGAGCCTTTTTGGTCGTGAAGCGGCGGCGGGGGGGCGTGAGGTTCGACCGAGGGAGCCTCTTGATGCCCACGTCCACGCGACACGATGCTCCCAAACACAACCCAGCCTCAGACATGAAAACATGGGTAGAAGTGTGGACCTCGTGGTTCTGGTCCAGGTGTCCTCAAGCCTGTTGTTGGACATCAGAGGTGTTTCGTAATCCACAATCTGGCCGCAGAAAGGAAACGTTAGGAGCCCACACATTCATTCTTCTGGAAAACAACCTGGGCGTTTACTCATTTTTGAATTAACTCTGCAGACTTGATCTCAAACGGAGTGTCGCTCCTGCGTAACACACCAGCCAACGCTGTATTTCCACTCGTTGTGAGCAGTTAAATCCCGAGCAGCGGCGGGCTGAAGGACGCCCGTCACGTCGTTGTCTCTGGTGTTGCTATCAATGATTTAACACGGCGGCTTTCAAATAACAGAAATAAGGATTTTTACTCATCCGTCGTGTTCAAAAGTGCTCTATTCTGGGCTAAAAGCTGCAGCGGTTCGCTCCCCGCAGCCTCTTCCAGTGCCAGTAAACCTTTAAGTAAACTGGACTCCTGATGGTTCCAAGAGGGTTTCAAGCTGCCGTCGGACCAGTTTAATGGGGAAATATTTTAACTTGAAAAGCTCAGGAATAAAAGAAAACTTCCACCTGGTAATATGAACCTCCATCTGTGCTGAAAATCAGCACACACACACACACACACACACACACCAGTGTCCCTTTGCTGCCTGAAATCTTCTCCAGCCTTCTGTGGGGGTTCGGTCCTCCGCTGGGATTTGGTCAGAACGTTTTTTTCAAATCTCACTTTCTCCATTTATTGGCCACCCAATTTTAAAGACGTCACGGTGTGTGTGTGTGTGTGTGTGTGTGTGTGTGTGTGTGTGTGTGTGTGTGTGTGTGTGTGTGTGTGTGTGTGTGTGTGTGTGTGTGTGTGTGTGTGTGGCCCCTCCCTCTCATTACCCACCTATTGTGATCTTTCTGGCACACACAAAGGGACAGCGAGCATCTGAGGGGCGAGGACGACCTCATTAGCAACCAGCTGGATGGCCCAGTGGTCCCCACAGTAACCCCCCCCCCACACACACACACACACACACACCCAACGTGTCAGTTGAGAAGAACGGTCTGTTGTCTGGGCAGAAGCAGCATCAGGGGCGAGCAGAGCCAGACATTCAGGCCCTGCAGATCTCACTGGTCTGTGCACCAAAAACCCTCGGTTAATGATGAGGAACCTCCTGGAGAGAAAAGGCCCCCAGTTCCCAGTTCCCAGTCAGGTGTTCGCTACTGGTTTAGAGATGAACGCTACTGGTGAAGTCTGAAGTACAGGAGCTCGGCAGAGACAAATCTCGGTTTCATCGGTTCCGCTTCCGCCCGTCCGATCCTGCAGGTTTGAGGGGAGATAGACTCCAGTCTGGTGTATTTAGAGGACAGAAAGAAGACGTAGGCAGTGGTGACACCGCCCCCCAGCTGTGCTGACACCGCCCCCCAGCTGTGGATCGCGTTTTCCAAAGAGAAAATCACATTCCGGGTTCCATCCCCGCCGTCTCTCCCTGTTCTGTCTCGGCAGGAGCAGCGCGGGAGAGACGCAGCGTCTCTTTCTCGTCTGTGATTTGTCAGCGATCCCCCCACCCCCCAGGGGCTCCACTCAAATGTAATTCCCTGCTTGTATCCGTCTCCTCCGGATGGCGTGATGAGAGCGGAGCGACGTTCACCCCTCCTGCCCTCTACACATGACACCTCACTGGTTCGCCGCCAGGCCGAGTCCCGGAATACTCGCGAAGGCTGAGGAGCTCCCGGGGAGATGACAGAGTGGATCTGCCCCCCCCCGCTGGCTCGTGGTGTTTGTAGCTGCGAAAAGAAAAAAAAAGGAAAAAAAGAAAGCATCCAGCCGACTTAAAGCGCGTCTGGGTGCTCGATGACCTCCAGACGACCTCCAGACGGAGCTTCCTGATGGATTGTTGACGAAGGCTGGTGCTGAGCTGTCTCGCCGTCGGGCTCGAAGCTTTGCCGGGGCGGCGAGCGGAAGCGCTTTTTAATCAACGAGCTCGCCTTTTTCGACTTCGGGATTCGAGGCCGACGAAAAGCGGAGGTCGTGGGGACGCCCCCCCGCGCGGGCGAGTCGTGAAATCTGAAAAGCAAACGTGACGGAAGTCGGGTTTTCTCCCTCCTCCCGCGTCCAGTTCTTTCCCGATTTCCCCTCGTTCGGACGTTACCGCGGCAACCGGGGATGCGGCACGCGGCCCGGGGCGGCGGGTCATTGGGTGGGTTGTCGTTGGGCGCCGTGAGACGTCTTGAGTCTGTAAGCAGGACTGGTAGATCACCTACCAGGAGGACCCACCACGGAGATGAAGGGGAACAAAACAGCGGGATAATTCCTGGAGATTAATCCTCTCGGGTCTCCGGTTTCACCCCAGGTGGCATTCTGGTATTTTCTGGAAACAGCCCGCCGGTCTCTGGGCTTTAACTGGAGAGACGTGACTCAGCGTGCGGATATTGTTTCCCTGCTGGAGCGCAGGCGGGTACACAACCGCAACCTGAAGCCTCTCGTATCTCGCGTCTGAGAGCAAAGTGGGTAAACCTGCTCAGGCTTTGAGGAGATTTCTTGGGAATGAAAAAATTCCATTCGTTAATAAAAATGGTCCACTGATCCTTCATTGATTGGTTCTTAATCCAATAATCACTTAATTTGATTTTCGGGATGACACGCGGCAGGATTTCTGGTTTTACACAGCTGCTGTGTTTCAGTAATAAGTAGTGTCGGACATCTTGAATTTATGAATTAAAGATGAACGTTTGCTGAGCCCCGCTTTGTAAAAGCTATTAGAAGTGTTGGTAGTAGTGGGGGGGTGTTTATATCGCCAGGATTGAAACAGAGTCCCGATATTACAGCAGGACACTTTTAAACTTCCACTAATCTGAAACAACACGTTAAAGTCTACACCCGATCACGGAATCAGCTCCCCATCAAACTGGAAGTGTGTGTGTGTGTGTGCTCGTGTGTGTTTGTGTGTGGAACTAAAACCACTGCAGCTTTGCCTGGTTTGAAGTGATGCAGATCTAGAATTGAAAATCCAATGAGATGGCGTAATCGCCCTAACGAAGTTACACTCCGTGTAATCAGATTACACGTAATGAGGAAAAAAGTAAAGTAATCTGATTCCTTGTTATTGTGTGTGAACTTGATATTTACCTTTTTTTTTTTTTTTTTTTTCGAAGAGCACCTTCATCTCAGGCGGATGTGCGCCTTGTTAAAGCCATGGTCCGCTCCACCCGTCCGTTAAAAAGCAGATTCATCTTCAGACGGCCGCCGCGCTCGTCCGGCTGCGAGGGGGGCGGGGGGGGGGGCCGTGGGCTGTTTATGCGACACCCGGCCCTCTGAGGGCGGCCTGACTTTGGGCCGACCTCCACGCTGCCTCCGCCCCGGCGGCAGCTGCGCGCAGACATGCAACCCTTCGCCGTCTGCTGCATGCACGCGGCTCCATCCTATAGCGGCGCCGATTAAAACCGTAATCAGATCAACACGCGGGCCTCTGGCGCGCATGTGAGCCGAGCGCCGCACTCTGCTGGATCGCATGAACGCCGTTTGCTTTGATTGGTTCATTTTTTTCCTTTTTCCTTTTAGCAGCTACTAACTGAGATCCCGCCCCCCCCCCCCCACCACCCCACCCCCCCACACCCCACCCCCCCACCATTCCCGACGAGAAATTGAATTCCGTGGAGTTGATCCGGAGGACGGTTTGCGCGTGCAGATGCGGCATATTCGCGCGGCGTGGTCGCCGCCGCGGGCTGCCGCGCGTCAAAGATGGATCGCCCTCGTAAAAATTGACAGCGCTGTAAATCAGGGACCGGCGGCGGAGGCCCGCACGCGCGCCCGCAGACGGGGCGGAATTGAATCAAACGGCACTAATTCGTGTTCATCTAAGTGCGCGCGGTATTAATCAATTTATCGAAAAGGATTACATTCCAGATCGAGCGCTCGTTCATTCAGATCTCGCTAATATAATCTGCCTCTGTGCTCCTGACGGGCGAGCCATATTTATTCTGTTGTGTTGGAGTCTTAGGCGGCTAAATCCGAGATCAGAGGAGGTTTATCTGCATCCAGCGGCCATCCCAGCCCCTTTTGTGCTCGCCCCCCCCCAAGCCCTCTTTCCTGTCCCCGTTTTCGGTGGTCACCCCACACTTCCTGTCAAATCTCATTACCGAAGCCAGACGCCTCCCTCAGCATGCGTTAGCGGTCTCTCAGCACAACCATAAATAGGACAAGCTGTTGAGGGGAGATGCTGAAAATACGCTCCCTGCTCCCGTTCTCGTCCAGCATCCACCCGCCGCCGCTTCCTCCTCCTGAAATGGGGGGGGGGGGCATCGAGAGCTCCCCCGCTTTTCCCTTTTAAAAGCTCCGTTCATAGCGTAGCAGCGTGCTTTTATTAGTCTGCCGGCCCTCTCTGAGGACCGCCGGTGACGCTGTAATGAGCGTGAGGACGCCGTGGCGAGGTCTGAGGGCGCCGCACCAGCCGTTCTTATAACGCCGGGGGGGGTTATCAGCTCCGTCTCACCCCCACCAGGCGGACTTCACGTGAAGCTGCCTGATCGCATTGCTGCGCTCATCGCATGTACCCTTCCCAAACCCTCCTGTCCTGAACCCACAACCTAAAGAAGCTCCGATCTTCTCTGAAACTGATAAACCTGATAAACCTGTTAACCCGTTAGCCTATTAACCTGTTAACCTATTAACCTGTTCTCCAGAGTGTTCCAACTATCGACTGAAACCAAAACAGCATAAAGCTAATTAAATAATCTGACTGGGCATAATGTGAGGAAATTCATGATGTCCTGAAACTTTAATTTCTAATACTGGAAACTTGGCAAAACCCCTGTAGTCTGGATTGGAGGGGTGTAGTCTGGATTGGAGGGGTGTACTCTGGATTGGAGGGTTATAGTCTGGATTGGAGGGGTATAGTCTGGATTGGAGGGTTATAGTCTGGATTGGAGGGGTATAGTCTGGATTGGAGGGGTGTAGTCTGGATTGGAGGGGTGTAGTCTAGCCTAGGCTGTTTTACAGCTCAGGTATAGTTTGGTCCAGGGCGGTTTATCCCTCAGACTAACTGTACCCGGGTTTAATCTGAGCAGGGTTTATTTTGGCCCGTTACACCTCATGTGAAGATGGTGTCGACCCCCGATGACCAGATGTGTCTCACTCACGTGGTCCAGCACAGTCACACAGAGCAGATGTCTGTCCTGTCTCCAGAGGATTAGAGGAGCGCGGGGCCACCAAGGAGGCGCCCGAGTCATTCAGCACGTCGTTCTGGACCGACAGCAACCCCTGTGTAACTACAGTCGTCTAATCCTGTAAGATATCTGAGGCCAAGGGGAGTAAAAGCGGCCAAACTGGTGCTACAGCCAGCTCCCACAGCTGAAGCTGCCAGCCTGCATGACTGCACGACTGACTGACAACCAGCACCCGGTGCCAGCAGGCCTGTGAGAGCAGCGCTCTCTGAATGAGAGAGACCCTGTCTGTCTGTGCGTGCTCTTTCTGTGGTGAGCGCGAGTGCAATCGTGTGTTAAAGTGGAAGAAATGCCGCTCTGTGGGTGTGCGTGTTCTTCTACTTGTTACATACTGAGCACCAAAATCTGCATTCTACTATCAAAGTGAGGACATTGGGCTGGTCCTCACATCTTCAAAGGACTGTTTGAGAGTTGAGACCTGGTTTTAAGGGTGGGGTTAGATTGGGTTTGGGTCAGGTTTGGGGTCAGTTGTGATAGTTAGGATGGTTAGGGGTGGGGCAATGCTGTGCATATTGTGTCGATGAAAGTCCTCACAAAGATAGAGGAACCAGGATCTCCAGGTTTCTGTTGAGGTCAGGATAAGGGTCTAGGGTTACACATTCATGTATGATGAAAGCATCAAGTCTATAAAAGCACTGAACTAAAATTCAGTCTAATCTGCATATTATTCATCAACGTTTCATTAGCTAATCGAGGTTTTCTTTGAACTGGGAGGCAATCACAGTTTACAGCTGGATGTTCGGTGGTCCAGGGACTATGCTCTTCCTAATGAGATGATGAGATGAACCAGCCTTCAGATCCACCCCAGTAACCAGCGGTCCTTTGACACAGGAGCGGGGAGGCAGGACGTTACATCCAGGATTAGAAAATATATATTAATCTCTGACCACACTGTTGTTTCTCAACTATACGTCGGTATACAGAAAACAAGGATCATGTTTGTTTGAGGATTCTGAAGAGCTTTGCAGAAGATGTAGCCTAATCCGCTGTCTCCCCAGAGAGATTAGCCTTGTCACCGGGGCTGGGAATTAAACCACGGCTGGTGTTGGAGATACTGGCATGGCCGCCGCACCGTGGGGGAGGGGACTGGCTGGGGTGGGTGTGAACTCATTTATCTGGCCTATAGCTGGCAAACAGGAGAGTAAACAACTCTACACCCCTATTTAGTGTTTGTCATCACTGAGTTAATCATAACAGTGAAGGTAGTGTACTAGATTTTCTGAACTAATGTGACAAGATAACCTGCTAATGTTTAAAGTAAAAGAAGACAAGCGTCCGCCAAGCAGGTCGTCTCCCTCCGTACGCTAATGAGACCCAAAATGGTGATCAGGAACATCAAAAAAATCACCTGATCCTTGTCCCATCATCAACATTTCCTTAAAATGTCTCTAAAATCCATTGAAAGTTATTTTGGTGACAATCAATCAGACTAATGTCAGCTGTCTCATGACCATGTGTGTATGTGTTGATGCAAAATCAGGTTTGTCAAAATGTCATTTTAGGCCTAGGTTAGCATTAGTTTGGTCTAATTTAGTCTAGTTTTAGGTGAGTAGGTGATTTGAAGCCCCGCCCACAGGCACGCCCAGTGACAGATATCAAACGCACCCTGGTGCTGCACGATGAGCGAGGGATGCTGGTAGAAAAGAAGAATGTTGAGCAGTTGGTGGTAAACATCTTTGTTCGTGTGACACTTTGGGTGCGCGGACTGGTTCTAGTGGGAGAGAGGACATCTAAACTGGTTATAGTGGAAAGCCCATGACGTTATCGACGTGACATTTTCAGACTGATTTTCTCGAGACGCGCTGCTCACTGTTTTGGTGCAGCTTCCATGTGGCGACTCATTGTCACAGATCCAGCTACTGAGTCAGGTCTGTCTCCGCCCTGGACAAAACAGGTCCGCGCTCACACTTTCCAGCCGTGTGGCCATGAATGATTCATTCTGCCCCGGCCGTCTATTCTGGCTCCTGAGCTTCAGCCCTGAGGAGTTTCCTAGTCAGTGTCACCTCAAAGAGCACCGATGAATGAGACGCTGAACTGTTTCTACGCAGGAAAAATGTGTTTGGGTTTGAAAGAAAATGATCCCAAGTGATGAAAACATGCTCGTGAAGACAAACACAGCAGAACAGGAGGAATAGAACCCTCCATCTGAGATGACCCAACCCTGAACACAAAGGGTCTCCCCAAAGTAGGATGACTGAAATATAATAGAATTAAGGTTAAAAGAGCTCTTAAATAAAGCTGACAGAACAACAGCCTCTTCCTGGAACAACCTCGCTTCCTCTCCTTCCTCCCTCCTTTCCTCTCCTCACGCTCGGCCTCTGCAGGAGCCACTTCCAGGAAGCGCGCCGTTCCCTCGGGGTTGGTTCCATCTCCGAGGACGCAGCAGGTGAAGGTCTGCCAGCGTCAGAGGACGAAGCAGACCTTCACCTGCTGCGTCCTCTGACGCTGGCTGGGAGACAGATCTGTTCCGTTGTGAAGGCGGCTGCTTTCCTCCGGAGAGCCGGCGTCACCGCAGAATGACCCTTCTGATTCAGCACCTCATTCCTAGGGAGCAGAATCCTGTAAACTGTTTTTAAGGCACCTCTTTTTATTTCCCTCAATATGCCGGTCTAATATTTAGCAGACGTCAGCCTCTCGCGCGTTTATTAGAGATCACAGCTCTGCAAAAGAGTGAAGGCTCCGTTATTAGGCGATGTCTGGATGTTACAACTATGATGTAAGGTATCCACCCACAGGAGAGTTGGCGTGCATGTTCTCTGAGTCTTCCAGCGCGTCTGCTTCATTACTGAAATGGCGCCTTTTCAACGATCAAATGTGGAAACGCTGGCAATAATTTGACTAATACAAGGCTCCTCTGTGTTAAATTCACACGGAGCTTTGCTGAACTTGCCCTCTGCCTCATCCCAGAACGTTGGGTCATTATTCAAAGATCTGGTTTCAGTGGCTCCACTTGAATGTGATTCGATCTTCTTTGCTTCGTTACAGACTGTTCTGAGGAGACGGGGGAGCAGAGAGACGTTTAAAGACAAAAAATCCACTTCTCAGGTAGAAACACGCATATTCTACATCGCCCAGTAGATTAAAAATACTGATATATACTTTGTTTCATGCTTTTGTATCAGTTGTGATTCAATTATCAAATGATTTACACATTTCACTGACTACATCACAATCACATCAAATCACAATCAGAACAAAATCCCACAACAAAAATCTTAATACCAATATATACATTAACTGTGTGTGTGTGTGTATATATATATATATAGTGTATATAGGTATACTCATATACCTCACGTATGTATATAGATGATAGATAGATAGATAGATGGATGGATGGATAGATAGATAGATAGATAGATAGATGGATAGATGGATAGATGGATAGATAGATAGATAGATAGATGGATATATAGATAGATGGATAGATGATAGATAGATAGATAGATAGATAGATAGATAGATAGATAGATAGATAGATAGGTATGACTAATGTGCTAAACAAGCAGAAAGTAGTATCAGTCATCTAATCTGCCTGGAAATTGTGTTTTTAATTAGTTTACCAGCTCCAATAATAATTCAGGTCCCTCATCCGAGCATCTGTAAGGAAAGCTTCCCTCATTTTGTGTTCAGTCGTGGGAGCGCGTGTGCGTGCTTCTGTCTTTGACTCCTCGTGCGTCTCCCTCAGGAGGACAGCGCAGACCTCAGGTGTCAGCTCCAGTTCGCTAAAGAGGAGTCTGGTCTGATGAGGAAGAAGATGGCCAAGCTGGGCCGCGAGAAGGACGAGCTGGAGCAGGAGCTGCAGAAGTACAAGTCGGTCTACGGCGACGTGGACAGCCCCCTCCCCCTGGCCGAGTGCTCCGGCGGCGGCCCCCACACCACGCGGGAGGCGGAGCTTCGGCTGCGGCTCAAGCTGGTGGAGGAGGAGGCCAACATCCTGGGCAGGAAGATCGTGGAGCTGGAGGTGGAGAACCGCAGCCTGAGGGCGGAGAACGACGACCTCCGCTGCCAGTACGAAAGGGACTGCTTCGGCCGGGAGCCCTTCGCCAGCATGCCCTCCTCGCCGTACGGCGGCGACCCGCTGGAGTCGGCCAGCGAGCTCCGCCGCCACCTGCAGTTCGTGGAGGAGGAGGCGGAGCTGCTCCGCCGCTCCATCTCCGAGATCGAGGACCACAACAGGCAGCTGACGTCCGAGCTCAACCGCTTCAAGTTCGGCCTCGCCGGTGGCGAGGGCGGCGAGGGCGCGCTGTTCAAGCCCGCCAACGGGGGCGGGGCCAACGGCGGGATGATGATGGAGGAGCTCAAGTCGGCGAGGATGCAGATCAACGAGCTGAGCGGAAAGGTGATGAAGCTGCAGTACGAGAACAGGGTCCTCATGTCCAACGTGCAGCGCTGCGACCTTGCCGCCCACCTGGGCCTCCGCACCGGGAGCCCGCGGGACAGCGACGCCGACAGCGACGCCGGGCGGCGGGACGCGGGCGAGGACGAGGAGGCCGGTCGCCTCCTCCTCCTCCACCCCAAACGGGAGGGCCCCGTCGGGGGCGAGAGCGACTCCGAGGACCTGTTCGAGAAAACGGGGACCACCTCGGGGCTGGGGAGCGCCAAGCCCTCGGAGGGCGGCGAGCTCAGCGCGGCGGAGCTGGCCAACCGGCGGAGGGAGGAGCGGGAGTCGTTCGGGAACGTCAAGCGCGAGGCCGACAGGCTCGGGAGGACCGTGGACCGTCTGATCAACGACACGGACAGCCTGATCCTGGAGGGCAGGCTCCTGGTGACCACGGGGGAGTGCCTGGAAGGGGGCGGGCCTTCGGGAGCCAAACCGAACGCCCAGGTCCTGGACACCATCAACACACGCATGAAGGCGTTCCGCACTGAGCTCCACATCTTCACGGAGAAGCTGGACCGCGCGGGGGAGGGGCTGAGGGAGCGGACCGAAGACCTCTCGCCGATGCCCAACCTCACCGAGTCCAGCAGCTTCCTGTCCTCCGTCACCTCCATGTCCCGGGACTCTCCCATCGGAACCTTTGGAAGAGACCTGGTCACGGACTTCCAGGTAGGTTCTGTCGATCATCTACTCTTCCTAAGGTGGAATCTTTCCTGTCTTTCCTTTAAACCCAGTCATCACGGGTCGAAGCCGGCGTGTTGTGCGTTCAAATCCCGAGATCAAAATCCCAGAAATCCCGCGTGGACGTCAGGGAAAAAAGGCCGGAAAACAGCATCGTGCTTAGTTACCTTTATCACAGCCGCCGACGAAATCATTCCGTAGGCGGGATCGGGATAAAGTTGCGGGTGAAATTGAAACGGAGGTTAGAAGGGCCCGAGCGGGGCCGACCGCGTAAACGGAACAAACAGAAGCTGCACCACGAAAAACCGCTCGATCACGACGGGAAGCTGACCAGCAGGATGAGCCACATTTATCCCTGCGACCTCCCCGCGTGGGCCGGATGTTAGTTCTGACATACATCACTGCTAACTGATGCATATTCTAATTTATCGATGTTTGTCTTTTCTTTTTTAAACTTCGAGGAAAAAAGTCGTGAATTTACGAGAACAACGTACGTTTCTGAAGTATTTCCTGACTCAGGGACCCAACGATGAAGTACGGCTTCAATTTACGGCCGCAAATTTACGAGAAAGTCGTAAATTTATGAGAACAAGATCAAAATGTAATCATGGAGACGTCAGAGGTGCGGTCCTTCAGACGTCGTACTTCAGCTATGACTTTGTTCTCGTAAATTTGCCGTGGTGTGAGGCCTTTGGGTGAGCGCGTTGATTTAGTCACATAATCGGCTGCACCGCCAACAGCAACTTCCTTATCCGTGTCTGTTGCATATAAAGTTTATTTTTGGTCCTGAAATTATTTTTCTAAAGAAGCATCGACTGCGTCAGCGGATACTGTTGCGCGTAAATATGCTGCTGGCTCCTGAACGCCCCAGATTGAACAACCACTAGATGGCGCTTCACCTGACCGGTGACTGTAGGTCAGGAAGGGAAACTTGAGGGATCTCTTCTGTTGGAGGACATACTCTCTCTCCCTCTCTCTCTCTCTCTCTCTCACACAGACATTCTCTCTCCCTCGCTCTCTCTCTCTCTCACAGACATTCTCTCTCCCTCTCTCTCTCTCTCACACACACTCTCTCTCCCTCTCTCTCTCTCTCACACACAGACATTCTCTCTCCCTCTCTCTCTCTCTCACACACACTCTCTCTCCCTCTCTCTCTCTCTCACACACAGACATTCTCTCTCCTTCTCTCTCTCTCTCTCTCACAGACATTCTCTCTCCCTCGCTCTCTCTCTCTCACACACACTCTCTCTGTCTCTTTCTCTCTCTCTCCGTGTGTGTGTGTGTGTGTGTGTGTGTGTGTACAGAGAGGGGGAGAGAGAGTGTGTGTGTGTGTGTGTGTGTGTGTGTGTGTGTGTGTGTGTGTGTGTGTGTGGGAGAGAGAAAGAGACGGAGAGAGAGTCGGTGTACTCCATTTTCCTCCAGTGTGACTTGTGAGTCCCGTCACACTCTCAGACGCCCCAGTACAGTTAGACACAGGGACTGAGGTTCCAGGCTTCCAGACGCCCTCGCTCCAGCGCGAGTCACCGCCCAGCTCTGCCCCGCCGGCGCTCAGGACGTCACCCTGACACAGCACGCCTGCCGCCGCCACCGCCGCCGCCACCTCCCCCCAACCAGCACCACCATTGCCACTTGTCGCTGCCGCCACATTCACATCTGCATCTCCATGTGCATCATCACAGCCAGCAGCGCCCCCCCCCCGCTCCCGCGCTCCTCTGCTCCGCCGGGGGGCCACGGTGGCGGCGGCGGGGGGGGGGTTTGAGGCTGATTGGTACGAGCGGCTTCTTCCATCGGGCTTGATTCCTGACACATTTAGCTGTTGCACGGGGACGTACACTCGCACAGGTAATCTGAACATGTCATCCTGCATTCACCCAGGATTCCCAGTGTTGTTGCCATGGAGACTGACTGTAAATATGAGTACAGTCTCCAAAACAACCTCTTATTTTTAGTGTTTACACGAGAGGTTTATTGCCACCCCCCCCCCCCCCCAGTCCTTCAGGGTCATTTCCGTGCCACGCGTTAAGACGGACATCTCGGCTTCACCGTTCAGCCAGACGGCATTACGGAATACCGCAGACTCACTTCACAGCGCTTTTGCGGAGTCCGAGGCTCTGCCCATCCCCATGCAGCGACCCTCCTGCTTCGCTCCTCTCCTCCCGTCTGGTTTTGTTGCGGGGCGGTGCTGGGTGGTTCACTCCAAGGCGGAGACCAAACATCTGGAAGGTCTTTGGAACACCGGAGGGAACGGGGTGCGGAGGGAACGCTGGGAGCGCTGGTGATACCTGCACCCTCACCTCAGAGGCCCACAACTCTCCCCCGTTCTGCTTATCTCTCCTAATAAAGAGATTTTTGGTATCACGCTGTGGAAGAGAGCTCCTAATCCCTCACTTGAAGGCTTTTTGATCACGCTTCCTCGGAAAGTGCTCCGATCGCTCCCGGATCTCTGTAATCTCATTTCTTTTCATCCCATAAAGTGACACATTCCGCGTGTTTTCCTTTGTAAGTGAACGATAGTCTGATTCATTAGCTTGTCAAACCTCGGTTCGCGACATTCGTTCATTCTCTGTCCTCGGATACGATTGTTCAGCGTTGAAAGTGTTCAAATAAGCTTTCGTATAAAACCCCGCTCCTCCTAGCTCTGGAAAATCATCCTTTAATGGGAATTAGTCGGTTCAAACAAAGCCAGAAATGCTTGTGGTGGGTTCTAAACCGCCGGTGAAGGTCTTCTCGCGCTTCCTGACCCGCGTGGCGCCCGCGCTGACGACCGCCGTATCTCTCAGCTGTTGGTTTGGACTCATGTATCCCTCATTGCATGCGCTTCATAACAGGTGTTTTGCATTCTTTTCCCCCCCGGTTCCCTCTCTTTGTTCCTCTTTGTGTTCCCACCAGATGTTTCAGCCCATGATTTTGTTCATCCTCATTCTTGTTCTCTTCTCGTCTCTCTCGTACGCTGTCATCTTTAAGTTGGTCTTCCTCTTTGCGCTCTTCTTCATACTCTAGCCTCTTTAGTTTTCTCCATGTAGTGGTTTTTTTTTCTTTTTTAACTTAGCGCTTTTATACTTTTACCCATTATTTTTTGTCCCCCCCCCCACACTTTCTGTTGTTGTCCCCTCACATTGTTGTCTCCTGTCTGTCTTCTCCATAAATCACCTCACACATCTGCCCCGATACCCCCCCCACCTGCCTCCCCACCCTCCTTTGTACACTTCGCCCGTCCACCCTCCCCGACCCATACATCTTCACACCCCCTTACCTCCCGACCCCCTCCCTCCCCCCTCTTCCCGACCCCACGTCACTCACAGTCCGGTCAGAGGGATGAGCTGGAGTGGCGTCTAGGACAGGAGCGAGGCGTGGAGTCCCAGAGCCAGAGCCAGGCTGGGGGCCAGGCCCAGAGCAGGGGAGCCCCAGGAGTCACTAGGTACCACAGGCCCCTGGCTTTGACTGTAGAGGTCAGTGCCTCCTCCATCCTCCCTCTCCCTTCACCAGTGGGGCTGAGCTGATCTGGGCTCTGCTTTCAACCATTCTGCTATCAAACATGAATCTGTCTCGGCTTCTCCTCTGCAGAGCAGCGGGCCTGCCCCCCCTCCTGTGGTGAGCCCCCTCCTTCCTTCCCCCGGGAAACACCAACCTGTGGGCAGATATTTTATTAAACACCCAATGTCGCTCCGGAGCCTTCGTTCCCATTTTCGGAGCGTCCATTTGTGCGGAGCTCACCACAGGAGGAAGGGCTAAGCCTGCCCTGCAGTCAGCCAGCACGCGTTTATTTTAAGGGATATTTTAAGGGATAATCTCCACTTGCACAAATTTCTGAATATTGTGATCTGAAAGCTATTTCGACTAACGCCGAACACGCCTTCGTTCGCAACAGCGATCCGCTCCCTCAGCGACTGATCACTCCCGATTTGATATTCTTCTCCATTTGTGCTTAAGATCCTTAGTGCTCGTTAGTTCCACACCACCTCTCCTTGAACACTTCATTTAAGAAAGTCGGCTGAAGAGCGCCCCCGAAGTTTAAACGCAGAACTGCACGTTGTCTTCCCCATCTGGAACCACAGCCTCGCCGAAAGGGGTTCCACTTGTCACCGTAACACGTCCCCTGACAGCCGAGCCTCGTCGCGTGACTCAGCTGTTTGCCGTAATCGGGAGGTCTGGCTGTTACGTAACACACGTTGACTCTGACAGTTACGTTTACAGACGCGTCCGCGTCAAGCCCTGCCCCCCCCCCCTGCATAATCTGCGAGGTGAAGTGAATGAATGGGGGGAAAGCGGCTTGGATACAGCGGGATTAACTGCGCGCTGTCGGCCTGCGCGATTTGCATTTGACATTGGGCTGACAGGGAGGTGATCCGGGGTCAGCGCACACTGAGCTGCTCAGCTCTCAGTTCAATAGGAGGCAGGAGAGACGCTGCCAGCGTGTCTATGAGACGACTCTCGCACGCGTTCAATATGTCTCCTCCGTGCGCTGGAGGACGCTTAATCCAAAGTGTTTGGGTGACACCACGGCAACTCGGTGTAAAAGCTGGATTTAGAAATGATACGTTTGGTGAACCTACAGTAGGAGATCATCAGGAGTTTAGAGAGTCTTTCAAGAACAGAGAGGAACACCTCGTCAACATAAGAAGTGGAAACACGTCTGTTTACGGGAATTTAGCTGTTTTTAGTGAATTGCTCACATCACACACACACACACAGACACACACACGCGCGTGCGCTTCAGTTTTGAGCTCTGTCAAAGCTGTTCCAAACTCACATGGAGCTACAGACGGTGAAAGACCTCAAACTGGTACATTTCTGTGAGGTTACAGGGTAAAGGTGCAGGCGTTTTGTTTTTCTTTTACGGACGTGACTCATTCGGAGCTCTTTTGTGCTGTTGTGGGTTCAGCTCCGGGATACGCCTGCTCCTGACCTCGCGTTCCGCTCGGACCACGAACGAAGGCTGCGCGTGGCGACGGAGGATCGGGAGGCCTCGGCTCCTCAGGTACAACGATGCCTGACACGCTCCACCTCCGCCTGCCTCAGAAAGCTCTTCTCTCACTTATCGAGTCGTTCATTGTGAACCGAACTCTCCTGCGACAGGAAGACGAGCGCCTGTGCCTCCAGGGCCTCCACGGCGGCCTGGAGCTGCAGGGCCTTCAGAGCCACGAGGCGCCCTGGACTCAGGAGCGGGCCGCGCTGCAGCAGGAGGTCCGCCTCTTCAGGCGCAACACCGTCATCTTCTACATGAAGCTCAGGTCGATGCTGATGCGCCGGAGGCTCGGCTGCAGGGACCAGGAGGAGCCGGTGCAGCCGGAGGTGGGTCACCACGCCGCTCGTGTGCTTAGAGGGAACGTCCACCTTAGAGGGGGTCGGTTCGCTCAGGAGCGGCCGTCGTCGATCAACACACGTGATGTTCCTTCTGTGTCCCAGTTTGAGAAGTTGGAGGGTATCCCGGACCTCGGGGGGGTCGTGGAGCAGACGGAGGGGGAGCCGGCTCGAGACGAAAGACTGGGCTTACCTCAGACCTCCAGGGACGCGCTCGGGGTCGGCGCCGGGATCCCTCTGCTGTCGCCTGAGCGACACCAGCAGCAGGTACCCGTCTCAGCCCGGCACACCCAGCAGAACTACACCCCCCCCCCAGCAGTGGTTTCCTGACTTTCTCAAAGTTTCCCAAAGTCAGGAAACATCAAGATAATCAATATTCCCACATCAAAGACAAAGCAAAAGCAGACGTGAGCGTCTGTGGTTGGAAGGAAAGCTATACTTTACTCTGTAAACACACATCAAGTCTAAACTATTCAATCGAGCGTCATTATTTTCCTCATTAATTTTAATTGCGTCCAAATGAATACTGGCAGGCCTGAAGTTGTGATGCTTGGCAGCGTGGGCTGCTGAGGTGTCTGGCCTGGATCACTAGTTGGAGACAGTAATTATGCTGAGCACAGCCGCCCTCATTGGTACAGCGATCTCACGTTGTTACACCATTGTAGGTTAACAGATACAGAGAGCGAAGCGTCGATACTCCCCGCTGAGAGTGTTTTCCTCCACGATACTCACGATTTTTTTTAAGGAGCGTTTTATATAAAACTCCACTTTTTTTTTTCGTTTTGTGCGGTGGGGGGGTTGCATGATTGGGTCCCCTCCTTTCAATCTGGTTTCCTCTAAAATCAGCAGATGTAGATTTGTAGAGTTGAATTATTAACAACGCAGCAGGATGCTGCTTTTCGTGACAGTCGTACAGTCAATGAGGTGGAGGGGCTGCCTAGAGCTGGAACACTTACTAATGAAGGTCTAGACAGGGTTTTTTTTAAAAAAAAAAGAATTAATTGTGTGGTACTCAAAATCTAAAATCCTTTAATTCAAAAATAATCGTGTTTGAGGTTACAGCTGCCGTTTGGGTCCGACCGTGTGAACGTTTTCGTCATTTAAAGACAGGTCGGTGGTTAAACATTTTGGGATTTAAATGGATACTGAGAGACAGATGGAGTCAGGTCAAAGTGATTTATCAAGTACTTTGAAAATAGGTTTATCCTTAAGGTCTTTAAAGGGAAACAAAGGACACCAGTCTGGATTTACAAGAGGTCAGGGAGAAGATGAGACAGGGTCTTTAATATTTCATGCATTTCTTTGGTTTGCGTGTGAATCCCCCTCCCGTGCAGTTTGAAGAGAACCAGAAGGTGCTGCAGGCCCTTCGACTGCTGCTGGAGGAGTTCAGGGAGGAGCTGCAGGAGGAGGAGAAGCAGCGGTGCCAACTGCAGCAGTCCTACGCCAATGACAAAGCTGCCTGGGAGGTCAAGTGGGCAGAGATGAAGTGCCAGGTTGCTCAGGTACAGATGGCGTCTCAGCATTCTCCTTAAAGGGACAGGACACAATCTGGTGCAGGGAATTAACAAGGCGTTCAGCAAGGTGACAGTAAACATGTTGTTTCCTCCGCAGGGAAACTCCTGCTGCACAATTCCACCCATTTTGGACCATTTTCTTTCTGAAAAGCAAAATAACAGAGTCCTCATACATTGTTAACAGGAACAGTACTAGAATAGTCTAATATAGTTAAGTATTACAACAGTACAACAGCCCCAGATATACTGTATACATTATATAGTTTAGTTCAATAAGAGTAAAGAAAGTGAAGACTGAGTAGCTTGATAATAAGGCGACTTCTTAACAGACAGTCAGTTGCTCAGTTGGGGTGAGGATGAGAATAACCTGGTCAGAGTCCAGGAGAAAGGCCAGCGTTGGTGTTAGTGGTCATACCGTCCTTTGAGCACCTTTCACGCTTGATGTCAAATCCTACAGAACTTGTACAAATAGGATTTGCGTCCTTCTTTGAACACGGCCTTCGGTCACTCGTCACGCTTTCACGGCAGAGTTCTGGCTTCGACCGTTCTGCCGTAACAGCGGTGTTATCTGTGTCGGTGCCCTCGGAGCCTGAGCAGCTAACGTGTCAGTTTAGGCGCAGAAGAACCTCAGTCCCAGTGGGCGGGTGGCCCTCTGTCACGTCAGGCGGGGGGGGGTCCGGTGAGACCACTGATGCAGCGTCGCTCGCGCCATTGCGCAACATTAGAACACACAACAGGCGACAAAGTGACGGGGGGAGGGGGGGTCACATAGACACAGGTGGGGAAAAATCATATCTCAAGAAGTTCTTTGAACCGTTTCTGCGCCGTTCGCTGATTGAATGTTGACCAACCAAGAATGAACGCGTTGCTGCTCTCTGACCAGTTGGAGGCGGGGGGCAGGACGTGGGGCGATGCCCCACGGGACGCCGACTGGACCCTGGGCCAGGAGCGCGAGGAGCACCTGCGCCTGCTGGCAGAGAGTCACAGCACCTCGCTGGACCTCCGCTGGAAGCTGCAGCACGGCGAGAAGAGGTGGAGCCGCGAGAGGGCCGACCTGCTGGAACGCTTCGACAGGGAGAGGCAGGAGTGGGACAGCAGCATGAAGGAGCTCCACCACAAGATGGAGAGGGTGAGGGGGAAAGAGGACAGGCCGACAGGACCAGGCCTGCGTTTGCCAAAAACCAGACATCAAGCTCAGAGATATTTCAACGATCATTTTGACATCAACTGTACAGTTGAACACATGCTTCTCAAACAAGACTCAGACGTGTTTTACTCACTAAGCGTTCCATGTTTGGTTTAAGTTCTTGTAGACAAGAGATAAATCACCACCAAGAGCCATTCAAACTTTCTCTGAAACCCTTAATAATTGATCCCCTTTGTTAGAGCTAATTCCGAATATGACACTGTCTCACCTCTCTTGTGTGTGAAGTTCAGAGCAAGAGGCGGTCATTAATATGAGATGTGTTTTTAGATTAGATGGCAGGAACTGGATTAATAAAGGATGGAGCGCACCACAAAACACAGATGACTTTGATCAGAAAATAAACACGCTGACGCGCCCCTAAATGGAGAGATGCAGCAGGAAGCGGCCCTGCATTATTTAGTGACAGTGCAGCCGTCGCCAGAGCACAGGTCAACGACTCAACAGCACAGGGAGCGAAAGACGAGGCCATCGTCTCGTAACCCAGGTGCTGAAACGCCAGAAATAGACTGTGGATTCATCACCTCGGTGATTGTTACTTACTTGCACATTTATTTAGGATAATATGCACTATTCTTATGTTTATTCTTTGTGTGTTTGCCGCCCTTGAAGTCTTGATGCAGCTTCAGCTGTTGTCACTGTTGCAGGTGTCCAGCATTAAAAGGGACTAAATGCAATCAGTACAATAATTCAGTATAAGTAGAAAAATATAAACGTATCATTTTTATTCTTAAATCTATCTAATGTCTAACCTAATCAAATCAGAAACATTTGTCATTGTAGATTTTTTCTACTTGCAACATGCAGCAGTTAATCAGCTCAAAATCAAATATTTATTCAAATGTATTTGTCTCCAGGGGTCAATTAAAGCCACTGAGAGAAATGGAATAATGACAGAAAAGTAGCTAGATTTATACAAATCAACTGAATGCTACTATACTTAAATAATTTAGTCCAAATTATCATAAATATGAGGTGGAGATTATGTGAGGGTTGATGGTGAGAAAGTTTCAAATGATCCCCGAACAAGCAATGGTGGCAAAGGAAACCTCAGTTTTAACAGGAAGAAAGCTTGAGCAGGAAACACAATGACCTCGATTTTATCTGAACTAAGAAGAAGAAAATTTGAGGTCATCCAAGACTTTATGTCTTTAAGACAAGCCTGGTGTTTCACTGTTTCTTCTGGCTTCATAGATAAGTACAGCTGAGTGTCATCAGCATAGTAATGAAAATGAATTCCATGCTGCTGATCTTTCATAAGGGAAGCACATTCAAAGGGAAAAGGACTAAGTTCAGAACCTTGTTGAACTCCATGACCTCAACAGTGCTCAGATTATAATTCCTGCTATCTGTCCAACTGCAGGACGGTCCACGGGTTTGCAAATAAAATAAAAGAAGAGGACGTGTGAGGGGTCTTCAGTGATTAGGTTTACTAACACTGCGTGTTAAATGTTAATACATGGCTGACGGAGGTCTGACACGATTTCCAAGCATTTTAGAGATACTAAAGTTTGGTGGAGGTGAACCAGCATGTTAGAGTAGTAGAATGTCCCTAAAGGAATTGAGATCCATAGGAGGTAGAGCAGATCTCCTCAAGTGTGTAAGCTGTCAAAGATAATGAGCAGGTATTCGTTGGCTTAAAGACATCAAGTCTGACTGTGTCCTCATTTTGCAGTTACAGAGAGAGCTGACCACCCGACGAGTTGAGGGCACCGAGGGCAACTCGGGCCACAAAGGAGTATTTTCCCCTCAGGACGGCGCCCCCAGGTCACCTCGCCCCTCTACTTCCGCTCCAATCCCGGGTACTTCCACTCGCTCCCACTCTGACTCCGAGGCCATGCTGGAGGAGCAGGGGGCTGCGATGAGGCTGAAAGGGCCGACGGAGAACCTCTTCCTGGATGCACTGACTCTAGATCCCCTTTGTGGCCTTGAGGTGCCTCCGCCCTCCAGACTGGAGAGTGAGAAGAAGTTCCCCTGCATGAAGGAGGTAACACCACCCACTTCAAGTAAACTCTTGATGCCATCATTGCACCTTATTTTAGGGTCTTGTCTTAATCAGTTCATCACAACGTACAATAAAAGAGATGGTTGGGACACCTCTACACTGTCTAGACTCAATATTAGATGTTGCATACATATATTCATCAAGTTTTATCTTGTTCTTGAGAATTGACCCTTCAGAATGTTAGACTTGTTTTCACCAAATATCTTTTCACAGGACTTCATATTTGTACTCTATTTCAGGCCCTGAATGAGATTTCAGAGGGAGAAGGTGATGTTGAGTATGGAGAGGAGGAGTTGGGAGGTGGCAGTCTGCTCAGGTGAATTTCCACGGCTGACATGGCTTCGTCTTGTTTGGGGTTCTGTTGTTGATGGGTGTTTTGGTGATTGATTATCCGTACAGAGCGAAGTCGGTGTGCTCCATGAGCGACTTCCAGCGGCTAATGGACAGCTCGCCATTCCTCCCTGTCAAGACGCGTAGTGACGAACAAGCCCAGGATGACGTCACTCCCCCTCTGTCGCCAGACGACCTCAAGTACATTGAGGAGTTCAACAATAAGGGCTGGGACTTCCCGGTGACCGCATCAGGTCCGAGTCCCACCCGGGAAACGCCGATCATCGAGGCTCAGGGAGGGGAACACGTCCTTGATCCATTCCAGCCAGCGGCCTGGTTTCTTACCACCAGCGCCACCCTGACCACCAGCACCTTGAGCAGCCCTGACCACTGCCACAAGTCTCCGCTGAGGGGCAATGGTGCAGGGAGGGCAGAGAACTGCGGGATCCACGTCCTCTTCAGCCCCTCCAGGACTGCAGCGGCCGAGCACCCGACTGCCCAAGAGCCGGACTTCTTGTATCCCAAAGGGACCAAAGCAAGGATCGGAGGGGAGGCCGGGGCGGGACCCAACGGGCCCGATGAGGTGTTCACCAGTGGGAGGTGGGCCTGTGGACTTCTGGAGGGTGGGGGATTAAGGACGTCTCCAAACCAGTCCCCCATTTGCCCCACAGTGGGATTTGCTTCCCCCCTGGACCTGCAGCTCTCTAGAAATTTGAGCGATGACATGAAGGAGGTGGCCATCTCTGTGAGGAACGCCATCCGTTCCCCGCCGGGGCCTGTCGTCCGGGACACTGCCTGTCAGACTAACGGATTCACCACACGGGGGACACAGACCACCCAGACCATCAGTGTGGGTCTACAAACAGACCTGCTTAGGAACCTCACCAGCAGCCCCCACCGCTGCCTCACCCCAAAAGGTGGAGGCACGCCCATCTCCTCGCCGTCGCGGAACACGAGAAAGGTGCAGTACTCACCTGTCGTCCAGAGCAAATTCGAGCGTCCCTGCTGCTCGCCAAAATACGGTTCGCCCAAGCTCCAACGCAAGCTGTCCACGTCCAACAAAGCGGACCTCCCCAACGCCAGCCGGGC
Organism: Lagocephalus sceleratus; assembly: GCA_911728415.1. Lineage (NCBI taxonomy): Eukaryota > Metazoa > Chordata > Actinopteri > Tetraodontiformes > Tetraodontidae > Lagocephalus > Lagocephalus sceleratus. Next base: position 1,829,016 of record CAJVRN010000015.1, on the reverse strand, counting down.
CTCCACCCCCACCACGCCGCAGAAAGGCAACAGCGAGTCGGCCTGGGCCCGCTCCACGACCACCCGCGACAGTCCCGTCCACACCACCATCAACGACGGCCTCTCCAGCCTCTTCAACATCATCGACCACACTCCGGTCTCCTACGACGCCATGCAGAAGTTCAACAAGTCCCCCAGTCGCTCGCGTCCCGGCCCTCCCGCCACCGCCGACCCCGGCCACTCTCAGGGCGTTCTCGTGCAGGAGTTCCTTCGGACAGCTCGCGGCCGCTCCCCAAGTCCCGTGCAGCTCATAGTGGAAACGCAGGGCGACAAGAACCCGGAGGTGGTGAGCATACGGCAGGACCTTTCGGCACCGCCTGGATACACGCTGGCTGAAAACGCAGCCCGCATCCTGAACAAGAAGCTGCAGGAGCAGAGCTTGAGAGAGGAGCGGAGGCTGCAGAGCAGGGACAGCAACAGGCAGGCCGACTCGGAACGACAGTCGGGGTGCATGGAGGTAAATACGCCCACCTGGTGATTGGCGGTCTCATCCTACGTTGTCGTGACGTTTGTGAATTGTCTAGTGTGTGCTGCTTCTAATCAGAGAATATCGATGCTCTTTTTCTCAGATGAAAAGCACTGACTGATGCACTGGTAAAGTCCATACGTCTGTATTTGACGACTATATTCAGCTTTCTTTCCTGGCTCTATGTCATGTAGACGCTCTACGGTCTCTTCTCACGCATCCAATCGCTGCAATACGGCTTTCATTTCTTTGCTTTTACTACTACTGAGCATGACCAAGTCATTACTTATATCACAAAAAAAAAAAGAAAACCTGCGAGATCAAAGACGCATTGGTGATCTCAGTGGGACTGTAGCAGCAGGTCCATCGGCGGTGCAGAATTCAAAGTCCTTCCGCTTTCGGAGGTAGTTTGATTTTCCTAAAATGAACAAAGAACCACGGGCCGGGCCTGTTTTTAGCAGCCATTCAGCAGAACAAAGAAGCCACAGAAAGAAGCCACAGAAAAAGAAGAGCGCCTTCATGCGCCGGGGCGTGTGCTGACATGCGTCGCAGCTCTTAATAGACTCGCGCAAAAATCGCCGACGTTGGAAAGAGCGGCATTAACAATCAGCGGCATAATCCCACGTGTGCCGATCGGAATTGTCCAGCAGCACCACCAGCTGCTCCTCCCAGATCTGCAGACAGACAGTGGGATTACAGCGTGTGCACCGTTAAACATCTTTGTGTTTAAACGTGGCCACGTGCTTATTTATGAATTAAGGTCGCAATTCAGAGAGAGAGGGGACGCTCCACGTGTCCACTCTGTCGTCCAGCTGTGGATAGAGATTTATTCCCTCACGAAAATGTACAGCATGGCAGCATGTTAACATTTGTTAGTATTAAGACTTCCCCACACAGTTCATACACAGTACTGACTGAGAGTCATGGTTCAACTCTTCCTTTAATTTGTCTCTGGATCATTTGAACTCTGCCACAGGCTGCCTTTAAAATGTTTTATATCCCTTTCCGACCTGGTTTTACCTGATTAACATTTCCTCGTCTATCTTCCCTCCTTCTCCTTTCTTTCTCCTCCCACCTGGGTGTTATCTCCCCCCTCTCCCTCGCCATCCGCTGTACTCTGATCCAGAACCACACTGTAATACTAACAACTCCTTGGGGATTATAACTCTGCTTGTCTCCATGATGTAAGTTCCTCTTCCTCCTTCCTCTGCAAACTTTAGCCGCAGCCACACGGATGTCACACCTCACGCCCTGCAGATCCCCGTCCTCCTCCTCCTCCTCCTCCTCCTCCTCCTCCTCACGCTCTCCATAGATGCATGCTTCACAGGACAACAGAGTGACTGTGTCGGCTCATCGAAGTGATGTCAGAACGTCCTGTCTCTCCATGATAGCGCATGCATGCTCTGTGTGTGTTTTCCTTCTTTTTTTTCTTAGTATGACCATTTTAAAGGACCGTAATGGCGTTATTGCATGTTTTATTCCATTAACCATAAATCACATCTATGTTACAGTATCGTACAATTAAATTTTACATGACTGCACTTGGAAAATCAACTCTAGAGGATTAGTGAGGGATAGGAAATCAGTTACAGCGGACGTTTATTAAACTGTAATCACATCAGTGAGCTGAAAACAGCTTCCGGATTGATTAATATTGCTGCTCATAGAAATCAAATTCAAAGATAACCAGCTTGTCCAGGCAAGTGTCCACTGTGTCTTCAATCACGGAGCCTCCAAGGGCTGAACTTGTGACGTGCGCTGGTTTTCAGCCATCCTAAACTGACTTTTGCCATCTTGCGCCAGGAGCTCCGGGGAAACCTGAATTTGTCCAAACTGATTTTTGTTTGGCTTGAATTCAGTTTGATTTGCCGATTGATGATGAAAGAAAAGGGAGAGGCTATAAGTAGATATTAGGTTTATTCAATTGGCTCGTGACAATGGTGAAACATGGAAAAGGTGACGTTTATCCAGGTTGTGGTGTTTGACTGTGCACAAAAGAGCACAAGGCGTTTCTTTAAAGCCGTTTAGGTGAATCCAGATGTGATATCAATACAGACTAATCACCAATTAGTAGTATCAGCTGTAGTTTGTGGCCTGATATGTACTAGCTCTACGATGAGCTCACCTAGAGACCAACGGCAGTGCAGAGTAGACCTTCACATTCCTCACAGCTCTCTGTGGTGCACGATCTATATTAATGGACATGTGACAAAGAAAAGGCTTGATTGTGTCTCCGTACTTGTTAGATGACTCATAATAGCGCCATTCTTCCCATTTTAGGTTTGGGTTTATTGTAAACCTGGCGCAAAGTGCGGTGCTCTTACTGTTGTGACGCAGCTTTCTGAGGCCACACACACACACACACACACACACACACACACACACACACCAGTGACATAATGAAGCGGCCCGTGCACAGTTGAAGGGTGCTGCGGTGAACCGGGACCCCAGCCGAGGCGGAGCTGGAGATCTGATGGCAAAGGCGGATTGGGACGCTGGTGTAAATGAAACCATCTGCACCGAGCGCGTTCATACCAATAATAAAACACAGCGCCCGTAGGGCGGCTTTAACCATGTCTGAACCCACGGAGAAGTCCCGCTCATCGTTCCCAGGTTAAATGAAATGTGCAGTCATGTGATTCGGCCATGAAGTGGAACCTGCAAACTGCCTATATGGTCCTTTAGAATTAGGTTGGATCTAGTTCGTGTGACTTGCGCGTCCAGTGAGGGGGTGAGTTTCACCCCCAAATGTAAAAGTACGAAGACTCTTCACACTCTTCAGCACAGGGTAATGTCTGCTGGGATCCATAGAGTTCCATATGGATTGTTTGGGGTTTCTTGCAGTGTCACCATGTGTATATCTGAATGGACTGTGATGTTTTTTTTTGTGTGGTGTTGTATGTTTTTCGGTCTATTATTCTTATGATTATTCCTACAGTTCACCTCGGTCATCTCCCTCCACACTAACAAATCCCTCTGACTAAATCAAGATGACGATCATCACTTTCTACTCTCTTTCCTGCTGGTCGTGTTTACTGGATGTTAACTGGTTTACTGGTCCATCTTACATGCTGAATGGAAAAATCCACCTTGTCAGACATTACTTGATGTTCTACATACTTTCTTTTGATCCAATTATGATGATAAAACGAGTTCAAATGTTGGAACAACCTTTTAGATTTAAGACTGTTGTGAGGTGGATTTCTCCTTTAAGGTGGAGCCATCACTGACAACTTCTTTACGTTGCAGTCTCCGGTGTCTTTGCCTGAACTCTTGTGAACATTTACTGCATAAAAATGATGCGTGAAGGTGGACGACATGAGATCTCCAGTCCAGTTTGGGAGTGAGCCTTTGTCCCCAGATGTTTTAATGGGAGGAAGAGGCAACGTGTCGTCCACCTTTAGTGATTAGATGCTGCATGAACTGTGGAAATGTGTCTCAATATTAACAATATTAAAGTAGGGAACACACCCACATGGGGCGGCATGGTGGCGGTCCCGGGTCCCCTGGGGCCCAGGGGCTTCTGTGTGTGGAGTTTGCATGTTCTCTGTATGTCTCTCTGGGTCCTCTGGGTCCTCTGGCTTCCTCCTACTGCCCAGACATGCACTTGGGCTATTTGGCAAATTAGCACTTCTAAAGTGACTTTCAGTGCTGATGTGAGTGTGAATGGTTGTCTCAAGAGGTTAGTCATGGGATGAGGGTCTGTAAATCAGGGATTCCACGCTGGTATCACAGGAGCATGTGCACGTGTTACTCCAGTCTAGTCATTACTGTATACACCTGCTGAAAAACAGAAAGAGATGGAAGTGGCATTCATAGACCGGACTCTTCCAGTGTGATAGTGAATCATCTTCAAGGTTGTATCAGCTATTCTGAGCAAGAACAGAACAGGCCCCGCCCCTTCGGACCCTCTGATTGGTTGAAGCCCTTTGTCGTGGTTTGGGGAGCGGATAGGTTCCGTTTACGTATGTTTTATGCTCAGACGAGAGCAGTCTTGCAGTCTTTTTCTGCAAGAAAAAAAGCAATGCTGGTACAAGCTTTAATTGTGCTCTTTTGTGAAGGGTTAGGTGTTAGTTGGTATGTAAAAGGGAAACGCTTTTATCCTCCCGAGACCCGGAAAAAAGAAGCGCTGCATTTTCTTTCATTCTCAATTAAATAGTTGACTCAGGTGAAACCAGCTCAGCTTTAAAACCGCCGTCCCCTAGAGAGGAAAAAACAACACTGCTGGGTCCCAAGAGGACGTCGGAAGTTGGAAAAGAGACAGAGACCTCGCAGTTCTTTTTTTTTTTTTTTTTTGCAGCAACTAAATGAACGTGAGAACATGAAAAAGAGGCAAACCCTAAATTGGTGTCCAGGCTAAACCCCTGAGAACAGGGGGAAGCTCTGTCAGTCGGTTTTGCAGGTTGTGAAGGCACTCTTCTGGTGGATCTGTCTTTTTCGAAGAAAGAAAATCCCATCTTGACTCCTTTTTCCCTCCAGTTCTTCGTCTGTCACACCACGCCAGCCACAGCGTGTGTGTATGTGTGTTCCTAGCTGGACCCGGTCGTTGCTCTGTGGGCTCGACCCGTCGGTCGAAAATTCCAATCTACTGTCAGAGATTAGCTACTTAAGGATCGGGCGAGTGACGGGACGTCCTGGTGCGGCGGCCGGGCCCGTCCCACTCCGACCCACTGTCACTTCCTTTGTTGGACTCCTTCCACTGCCGGGGACGGAGCTTTAAAGGTCATTTCTGCAGCAGCGTAGACAAAAGGAGGCTTTAGCGCTGTCACACTGGTTAAAGGCATTCTGGGCCACATGACTTCGGTCCAATCAGGGAGCGCTCTGTAGCTGATGACGCTAAATAAAACAGTAGACAGTCCACCCCCCCCCCACCCCCACACCCTTTCCGCAGATAGAAACAAGTCTGCCTAACGTCTCTTTGTCGCAGGACTTGCCTCGCTCACCGGTGGCTCCGCCCCTGGACTCCTGCTTCCTGAGACCAGCCCGCCCGGCCAACCGCCGACCCCCATCGCGCTGGGCCGCCCACACGCAGCCCCCCAACCCTAAGCGGGGCGAGGAGGCCTCGGCGAGGAGGTGCGCTATCCCACCGCCGGGGCACCGAAGGGCCGTCCAGGAGGACGAGGAGCCAGCATGACCCCCCCCCACCCACCCACCCCACCCCCCAACCCCTCCCCTCCCCCACCCACCCTCCGACCGCAACCTCGAAGACCTCAGAACCCCACTCCCACCTCCGACGCAGCCCCTCCTGGAAGGGGGGCGGGGTTTGCTTTAATGCCCAGTAGCACCAGCTGACCGTCGGAAAGTGCTGTACCATCCCAAACGTACGCGGCGTGCAGTCGTCTTACATTAAGAGGTGCCTGCATACACAGAGCACATGAGTCACATCTGTCTCGACCATTTTTAAGACCTGTGTGGATCTAACGTCAGTGTTTTAATGTCAAACCTGTAGGTCAGCTCTTGCATTTCTGTGAAGTTTACAGGTTCATTGCCCCCCCCCCATGTTTACACTTTTATTTTTCTATAATTACGCGTAGTTCGTGCTGTCCTCCATCAGTCATCTATGATCTTTTGGTTTCAGGAAGAGGGTGTGTTTGTCGTTACGCTGCTGGCCTTTGGAGGTTTTTTTTTTTTTTTTTTTTTAATTTTCAACTAAGAACACAAGAAAAAGGAACAAAAAAAAAAAAGAAACCCTTCCGCTTCACTGGGTCTGAAGCGGACACACATGATGTCATTTCTGATGTTAATATAATTTATTTTTTACATGGGGATGAATGTTTTGGCTCCACTGCGGGTGACAGCAAACCGAATAAACTTTATGCATATTTGGGAGGTAGTCGTGAACTAAAAATATAAAAGAGATCTGTCAAATATTTGCATGCCTTTTCGAATACTAGCACTTTAGTGCATGTACATACAGGCTGTAGTTATTTGAAAATACAACAGGATGCGATGGAAACTCTTTGCCACTTGATTTGAATGATTAAGAGTTTTTAAGTACTACTGTAACTGCAGGCTGTCTTTCTACAGCTGTTATTGGATATAATAATTAATTACTGTCTTTCTTTTGAGAGGAAAAAGTGAACGTGAGGGGGGAGAGGAATGTTTTAAATGAAAGGTCTATGTCAAAAAGTCTATTGATCTATAGTCTTATGTAAAAAAAAAAACTGGTAATAAATATGAATGTGTGTTTCCAAAACATCTGGCACCTCGTCTATCTGTCTGACTCCTGGTCACAAATGTTAGACACAGATCATAGCAGATTATTTCCATTAGACCTGGATGTTCGTACAGACTGACGCTGCACTTGTGCGCGCGTGTGTGTGTGTGCGTGCGTGAGCGTGTGTGTGTGTGTGTGTTACAATTGCGGACCACAGGATTACAGTGGGTCATGGGGGACAGACACACACAGAATGTGAATAAGAAGATTGTGTCCTCCCAGAAGTCAAATCCTCTTGCATCACGGGCATACATGCCCGACCTTATGTGTGATACTCGGCTTGTCACGCAAAGATCAGCGCGGCGGTCTGCGTGGGTATGGAGTGCTGTTTCACATCCTATATTACATTCTGAGGGCGTCTGCCTCAAACCACTGTTGCTGCATCCTTCTGCTGATACCTGGTGGTGGCGGGAGCCCGTCCTGTCGGGCACCGGGCCCTGCCGAGGCGCTCTTGAGCAAGGTGCTGAACCCTCAAATGCTCAGGGGGCCTGTTGGGGGCCTCTCCATTAACGACTGCAAGCGCATGTGTTCATTGTGAATTCATATAAAACTGCATGTAACTAATGTGTTTGATTAGGTTCCTCTTCCTCCTCTTCCTCCTCCGCTGTCCCTCCTCTGGGCGATCCCTCTCACGCTGGAGTGACCTCCATCACATCTGACACGTGCCTCCTGCTGATGTTCTCATTCTTGATCCTCTCTCCGTCCTCGTTACTCTTCCCCTCCGCCTCCCCCAGCTCCGCCTCTCCCCCCCGCGTCTCTGACCATCTTCGGTACCTTCACCCTCACTCTCGCCCGCACTTCTCTACCACACGGGTCACCTGACACGTTTCGGTCTCCGCCCTGCTTACGCGTGGTTCTTCACAGTCTTCGCTGCTCTGCTCTGTTGGCCATAAGTTATTAAAATCCTCCACTTTCCTGACTTTTAATCCCTCTATCTTCACTGCTCCAGCCAGGTCTCTCTCGTTCACAAGCGTGTCTTCAGTCTGACTCCATACCTCTCCTCATCAGGGCAAACAAGCACAAATTAGAGTGTCATCCACAAACACTAGTTTGTAGATCTATGATGGTGCATCTCCACTGCCCATACTCACTCCACTCTGGTCTACTCTACTCTACTTTAGTGTACTCCCCTCTGCTCTGATCTACTCTACACCAGTCTGTGTTTCCACTATAAAAAGTACCAATGTTTGGGTACCTGGTGCTACCCTTTTTTTGGTACCGTCTCTCCTGGGGGGTCCCGGTAGCACTGGTTCTGAAGGGTGACGTGAAGGCTGGTCGGAGGCAGTCGTCAAAGGCTCATCATCGGGCGAGGAGATGAGCCGAGCAGTGAAAACTACACAGACGCCTTTTCTATACACAGTTGTTGCGGTTGAAGTTTGTCCAACGTGGCAAAGGCAGAAGGTCGAGGGCAGTGATGGGCGGGTCGACAAGGAACAAGCAGGTCAACATTCGAGGACTTCTATGGTTCTACCGTGTGAGCAGAGTGGATCTAATCCTAGATTAGATTAGCCCCCAGATTAGGCCCTCACCTGTCCATCACCATAGCGGGGGGCTCCGTGTGCTGGACCACAGGGACATACTGTACCACGGTTCCTGTCTCACCACCCTGTCGTCTGCTCTCTCTGCATCCGCAAAAGCGCCCTGCAGCTCTCTGACCTTCTCTGACCTTCTCCCTCAACAACCTGACACACTCCATCTGGACTCCTCTTCCTCAGTGTGAAACCACCTGCTGGTAGCGCTTTCTTATCAGTCACTGTCCACCATCCCTTTCTAGTTTTCATTTTCAACCTTTAACTTTATAAATATATTTAAAAAAAACCAAATGTGTTAAACTGAAGCATTCAGGTTCTGACAGAGGGAATGTTTGCTGGTGAGAGGTGAAGGGAGCGATGAAGAGGGAGGGCTGAAGATGAAGTCTTCTCCGGTCCATTCAGAAGGTAATAAAGATGAATAATTAATGTGGCCCAGCTGCACACTGTCGATGAGGCAGGTCAGCGAGGGGAAGATGAAGGATGCACGGATTTAATGGGGATTCACTCGGAGTGAAAACTCACCACTGTTCAATAATTCACACGTACACGTGCGCGTGGGAGGACTGCTGTAGCGCTGCAGGGAGGGCGTGGACACTAAAACGTTAAAGCCACCCCCGAGAGACAACCTGAAGCAAACACAGAAACTATTTTAAAGCGAGAGAGCTGTGACATTTTCAGAGATGAGGAGGAGGAGCTCACACTTAATCAGATTTAAGCTCTTCTCAGAGTTAAGGAGTGAATATTTGCCTCAGTCAAGATATACTGTATATACTCTGATAAGGTCTCATATATAGGATGTGTATTACAGAATGTGTATATACTCTCTGTTTGTATCTAATTTGCTGTAAAAATAGCATTTATGGTTGCTGGTAAGTGCATTTCGTTGCTCTGTACTTCAGATATGTGCAATGGCAATAAAGTTGAATCTAATCTAATCTATTTCACAGAGGACTCACAAACCATCACATCACCTCAAGAAGCCAAAAAGTCACCTGAAACTCATCCAATTAAAAGATAAGAGTAAATGAGGCAAGCTGGGACATCGAGTAATAAAAACCTGCTGATTCAACCCCCCCCCCTCAGGACAGGCGTCCGCCCCCGGCCTCTGTCGGAGTCCTGCTTTTCCTCTGAGCCCGGCTCGGTAACACGGCGGGGACGCCTGTGGTCTCGTGAGCGGTCTGCAGCTGTTTGCCTCAGGAATCAGATGACAGCTGAATCTGAACACGTGGGCTCGGCGGTGTCTTCCGTCGGCCAGAGGTCGTCGGCAGGGTAGGAACATCTCACACGCATGCGGATCGTTTTCGGGAAGTGAGAGTGCAGAGAATGTTGGCGCTGGTCACCTTCAATGTCTTGTTCATGACTTCTAACAGTGAACTAACTAACTAACTAACTACCTAACTCTTGTGCTTAGCGCTACGTAATCGATGTCCCTTCGTGGGAGTGTCCCCTTCAAGTCCAGCCACCATGGAATAAACGCTGACACGGACGTTCTCCATCTGTCCTGCCAGCAGATTTAACCTTTCTACGGTTCCAGACTGTCCTCTTAATCAGGCAATCTGTCGCAAACTGGACCCTGAAACTGTACATGCCTGCAGCTGTGGGACAATAAGCCACACAATGGGGCCGTAAGCTCACAGGTTGCCATGCCAACGACACAAAAGCTGCGAGTCTGGCACGGGCGAAAGGTCCGGCTCCGAGGGAGAACCGGTGCTGAACGATGGCGTCCAGGTCCAGAGCGTCCAGGTTTCGCGTTCTGGGCAGAGGGGCTGAGGCTGGGGGGGGCTTCATGATCCAGACAGAAATACTCTCTTGGCCCCCCAGTGTTCTGAAGAGCAGTGAACAAAGCAGCCGTAACTCAGAGGGTCCGTTTACGTCTTTGGATCAGACGGTGATGCACGACTGTCAGTCCTTAGATGAGTAACTGTGTCTGGGGGGGTGAGTAGACACATCATCATCATCACAGACCCAGGGATGGATGGATGGATGGATGATAGATGGAGGGATGGGTGGATGAATGGGTGAATGGATTGATAGATGGATGGAAAGATGGAAGAATGGATGGATGATAGATACGGGGATGGGTGGATGAATGGATTGATGGATGGATAGATGGATGAATGGGTGGATGGATAGGTGGGTGGGTGGCTGGATGGATGGATGGATGGATAGTTTTGGAGGATGTCCTGTGGTGGATGTTATAGGCACAGTGAATGACGTATATAAGTCTATAGATAGTCATTAATTACCATTCTTAACAGAGCTCTCTCTCTCTCTCTCTCTCTCTCTCTCTCTCTCTCTCTCTCTCTCTCTCTCTCTCTCTCTCTCTCTATCTTCTCACGTGATGTCATCGCTGCTCCTCACTCAACTTCAGATGGCTGCCTGGTTTACTGCTGCTGGTCAGACACATGCAACAAGAGTTGAAGCCCACAGTGACAGATCCTCAGGAGCTTCTGTCGGTCTGCTACCATCACAGGTACATCACCGAACTAGGTCTGACGTGTCCACAGGTAGCGTCCTCTGTCGGACGGATGCGTGTTCTGACCTGTTGTGTCAACGTCGGCTGCTGAAATTGACCAGCGTTTTTAAAAAAAATACTTTGTGCAAGATGCGCAGAGCGGATTGTCTGTCGCAACACATCTGCAGGCTGTCGATGAAGAGGAGGAAGGAGGAGGGCTGGGTCTAATAGGGTGGGATCCAGGAGGTGGGGATGAAGAGGTTGTCATGGCAACCACTCCATTTCTGCTGAAGGTGGTGATGTAACATTACCCAATGCTGTATTTCTGGTCTTTTCTTCCCTCCGCCTACACACACATACACACACACACACACACACACACACACACACACACACAGTGGTGGAGATGAGACACACTGCACATGACCTGATATTGTAATAAGACACCAGTCCCTCTGTGTCACTTTCATATCTCCCTGCTGCTTTTTAATCTTTAAAAACAGATTATCATTCCTCTTTTGTTGAGATTACGGATGTTTGTTACGGTCCTCAATCTTCCCAAGCCCAGTAATCGCTCTTCCCTGCTGCATTTCATGTCAACAAAGACAAGGAGAGAGTGTGTGTAGTTGTGTGTGTGAGGCTTTTACAGGAAAGCATTAGCTCCTGCAGAGGACCGTTTCGGCCACATGGGGGCGCTCGTAAACCGTCGAGGTTAAAGGCAGAACAAAGGCGCCTGTTTATTTTCTGTTTCTTAGCATTTATTACAATTACATCACAGATTAAAATACACACAGGTCTCAGACAAAATAAGGTGTAAAGTGCTAATTTAACAGTATTTAAACTGTGCCATGGGACTGTTGATATACTGATGAGATTGATAAAATATATGTTAAAAAATGGTACTTTTGCATCTACGGTTTGTGATCCCAGCTCTGGAACCACACCAACGCATCTGCCAGTGGTCGTCTCCAAAAGGTCACATATTTCAGGCTGCGGCTTCACATCTCTGGCTAAAAAGCACCTCCACGACCTTTGGGTCAGCCAGGGTGGAAAGGTCGCCCAAGTCCTTCTCGTTGCAGGCGACCTGTCGGAGAATTCGCCTCATGATCTTCCCTTAATAGACAACAGGAGGAGGAAGAGGAGGCGAGATGTTACCGTGAAGGGGAGGCGCACGTTGGCGTGAAACCTTGTCGGGTCTGTTACCTGAGCGGGTTTTTGGGAGTGCCGGAGCGTTCTGAATAAAGTCCGGGGTGGCTATAGGTCCGATTTTCTCTCTCACTGAAACAAAGCACAGAAACGTGTATTTCTTCCTGACGCCTAACAGGAAGAAAAATAATCTGAAAGCGACATCGATTTGAGAGAAGTGTCGGCCCAGATGTTAAGAACACATGTTTCCTGCCTCAGTTTATGAAAACCAATGAAGAAATTCATCTGATACCTCACTTTCTTCACGTTTTTTTTTTTTTGCTGAATTGGCACTAAATAAATACAACCAATTTGACTTCCAACCATAAAATGTGACAACTGTCCAATACAATAGAAGGGAACACTTCTCGTGAAATGAGAGTCTCAGAGCCACTTAAACCAGCGTTTCCAGCGCTTGTCCCAGGCCTTACCCAGCTTCTTCAGCTCCTCAGCCAGCGCCTGGCTGAACTCCCTGTTGTTCTTCAGCGTGACGAAGCAGTAGAGGCACTCGCCCTTCACCTTGTGAGGCCTGCTCACCACCGCCGCCTCCGCCACCGCCGGGTGCGCCGTCAGAGCCGCCTCCACCTCCGCCGTGCTCATCAGGTGGCCTGAGGGAGACGAGAAGGCACGTCGGTGCGCGACGCCCTCAACAGAGGTGGGGGACCCCCGAGAGTACCTGACACGTTCAGCATGTCGTCTATTCGTCCTGTGATCCAGTAATAGCCGTCTTTGTCCCGCCTGCAGCCTGAAGACCAACGTGTCCAGAGATGAAGCCTTCATGTGAGGTGTGTGTGTGTGTGTGTGTGTGTGTGTGTGTGTGTGTGTGTGTGTGTGTGTGTGTGTGTGAGACCTACCATCACCAGTCACATAGAAACCAGGAAACTTCTTGAAGTAGATGTTCTCGAACCGCTCGTGGTTCCTGTAGACGGTGCGCATTATCCCCGGCCAGGGTCTCTTGAAGACCTAGGAGAAGAGGCGTGAGGCCCCCCGGAGAGCCGCGCGCGTACTTCTACACAAACGGAGCCGGGACTCACCAGGTAGCCCTCGGCCTCGCCCTCCAGCTCCTCCCCGTCCTCGCTGAGGATGGCCGGCTCCACGCCAAAGAAAGGGAAGGTCTGTGGACGCGGCGCGAGACAGGCGTCCCCTTTTACTAAACGTCCTTCTGTCCCGCCCCACCCTCGTCCCGATCCACACAGCGTGGTGGTATTAAAGGGGCGGTGCTTACAGCGGAGCCGGGTTTCAGCGGCGTGGCGGCGGGGAGTGGGGTCAGAACGTGGCCCCCCTGGAGAGAAGCAGGCCTGGGTTACGTGGATCGACGGCTCCAACGTCGCGTCTGGTCTTCCAGGCCTCACGGGGGCGAAAGGAAACGCCCCTTTTTTTCCGACACTTACGGTCTCTGTCTGCCAGAAGGTGTCGACCACGGGGCACCTGCCCTGACCCACGGCATCGTGGTACCAGTGCCACGCCTCCGGGTTGATGGGCTCACCAACCGAACCCAGGACCTTCAGGCTGGAGAGGTCGTACCTAGAAAGCCACAAATCATCTTAGTGAGATCTTGTTGTATATTCTGGCATCTGCTATTACCTTTTCATCCACAATACTCAGATTAAATTTATATTTATAGGATCTTTAGGCTTAATCTGTTAAACCTGGGTCATACCATATGAAATATTGCGGGGGGGCTTTTAGAAAACCCTTAGAAAATAACAGGTTAAGTAGTTTTATTAAGGAAGAATTTCACCCTATCTTTAAGTGTTTTTTTTTAACTTGGCTTGGTTTCATCTCTTTGCTGCTAAAATCTCTAACATGAGGCTCCAAGTATACATTCTGGCCCAGATGGTTTCATCTGCTCATGTATCTCCCAGCCAGCGGGTCATTGAGCAGATTTGCCCCCCAACAAAGCCTTCATTCATCCACTTTGGCTTCTCCGGATCAACATTTTTGATTCCATCTCCGAGCAGCTGGACGAAGGCCCTCACTTCTGCAGCGGATCCCGCCCATACTTCATCAGCAGGCGGATGGCTGTTGGAGCTGTGTAGAACTTGGTCACCTTATACTTCTCGATGACCTCCCAGAACCGCCCGACGTGAGGGTGGACAGGGATACCTTCAAACTGGTGAGGAAAGACACGCAGGCACACACACACACACACACACACACACACACACACACACGATGACTCTGCAGTGCTGTGATGATTTCCAGTGAAGTGAGCGGAGGAAAGAATCTCCACTCCTCACCAGGACACTTGTGGCTCCGTTGGCGAGGGGGCCGTAGGCGATGTAGGAGTGCCCGGTGATCCAGCCGATGTCGGCGGTGCACCAGTACACGTCGTCGTGGTGATGGTCGAACACATACTTGAAGGTCAGCGACGTGTAGAGCATGTAACCGCCAACCGTGTGGACGACCCCCTGGGCACGAGGACAGGTGAGAGAGCAGCCTCGCCCGGGCGGCGGCGGCGGCGGTTCGGCGTACCTTGGGTTTGCCGGTGGAGCCGCTGGTGTAGAGGATGAAGAGCGGGTCCTCGGCATCCAGCCACTCGGGTTCACACTCATCGGGAGCGTCTCTCATGGCCTCGTCCCACCACACATGGAACCCTGGCTGCCAGGGGGTCTGAGCGCAGCGAGGCGGTAAGAGTTAAAGCCCACGAAACCCTCAGCATGTCTCATCTGTCCACCCGACGCTAACGTATGGGCCTCAACCTCCTCAGACCTGGCGTCCACATCTGTGGACATTAGATTTTGGGTCACCTATCATATAACAGCTAATTCTCCTTAGTATGGGGTCACACGTCCACATACAAGGACAGTTAAACATTATATTATTACAGGTTTAGATTGTCCCTGCATGTGGACATAATGTTCCCCAAAAACCACTCGTTTCAAAATATTATTAAAATATGATATCCTTGTCTTTATACTTCATCAGGTCCCGATAATCCTAACTAGCGGAGATGATTTAAGAATGCATATCAGAAAAGAGCTCAGATCTTTAGAGGTTAAAAGGGGATCTATGATGGGAAAAGAATGTCCTATGGTTCAGGGAGGTGTTATATATGATGTTATCAGCGCTAATCCTGAGCCCCTGAAGGTGGTTGCTTCAGCCGGTTGCTTTTATTGACGGATGAAAACGCTCCCGCCACTTGACGTTGGGGCGCTCTGCTGGACGCCGCGTTGGCGGAGGTTGCGTAGAGCTAAATCCACTCACAGGGTGCCCCTTGGCCTCCCCCTCCAGGTCCGCTCCGCGCTTGCCGAGGATCACAGGCTCGCCGCCGGAGAAGGGGAAGCTCTGTGGAGTTCGAGTGTGTTAAACTCTTCTTTTATGTCCAAAAAAAAAAAAAAAACCAGAGAGAGAGAGAAAAGGTCCACGACGTGAGACAGCACTTATGCAGCGTGTACCTGCAACTTGCCGCTGCCTTTAGCCCTCAGAGCCTGGTGCCTGACGATGATGCACTTGGTCACAGTGGATGACGCCCTGGGAGAGAGAGAGAGAGAGAGAGAGAGAGAGAGAGAGAGAGAGAGGGAGAGAGGGAGAGAGAGAGAGAGAGGAGAGAGAGAGAGAGAGAGAGAGAGAGAGAGAGAGAGAGAGAGAGAGAGAGAGGGCGGCGGTCAAATTCACAATATTCCCCAACATTCCTTGGAAACTCCATTATGTTGAAACCAGTGTGTACTGAACATCCCTGATGGAGCGCTGGCCCACACTGGACCGTGTTCGTGCATGCGTGTCTGTGTGTGTGTGTGTGTGTGTACTCAGTGACTCATACGCAGGGCTCGTGTCTCATTACCAGCAGCTCGTGTAAATAAAGGCGGTTAGAAGCTGCTGCCTTCATCCGCAGGACTTACTTCTCCCTGCACTTCTCCAGAGCCTCGTCTACAATCTGTTTCAGGTTGATTAGCTTCTCTCCTCTGCAAACACCATCTGCATTACAAATACACAGGGAGGAGGAGGGGGGGGCTCAAATGTGTGCCAGGATAAAAAAAAAAAAAAAAGGAACTTCTACAATTAGCCACTTTGCGAGCCTTTAAGCCGTCACTGCAGAGGGGGGGGGCGTGGCTCAAATGCTGCGTTTCTGGGCGATGCTGGGGGGGTTTGTGGGACCTACCTGCTGTCACCAGAACGCTGCTCTGGGCGTCCATAATCCTCTCGCACAGAGACTCAGAGGAGAAACCTGCAAACTGAAGAAAAAAACAAAACAAAAAAAAAGAAAAACCAGAGGGAGGGGGTGAAAGATACTGCAGCACATCTGACATTCAAGCGGTATCTAGTCAGAAGCCTTTTCGTTGTTATTATTAGTGGACTACTTGCTGGTGTAGGGTTACATAATGCCGGCCCTTCTTCTCCTAATGTCACCTTGATCGGGACCACACGAGGATCCAGGCCCAACCGCGCGTATTTGAACTTTTTTTTTGGGTCGCTGCTTCCTCGCGCCGCGGCCAAGGGCAACGGTTCGCGCCGTGTAAAGTTCAAGGTTGACGACGGCTTTGTGACCCCGGTTACCGACGAGCGCCGTTCCAGCTGACCCGCCGGCGACACTCACCACGATGGAGTGAACGGCGCCGATGCGCGCACAGGCCAACATGGTGTAGACCAGCTCTGGGATCATGGGGAGGTAGATGGACACCCTGTCCCCTTTTCTGACACCTGGAATGAAAGCGCGCTGTCTAGGCGTTACTCAGGCCGACGGGCCTCATTTCATCTGGACGTTTGAAATGGGGGGGGTGAGGCAGTCATCTGGGATTTTGATTCTGATCCACAGACAAGGCATGGAGACTTGGGGGGGGGTAATTGAGCTGTGATGGGCTTTAAATGGGAGGTTTCTCACCCATTTGCTTGAGCACGGTGGCGCAGCGGCAGACGTGGCTCAGCAGCTGCTGATAAGTGATGGACAGGTGGTGGTCGGGCGCGTTCCCTTCCCTGGGAAGGACACCGGGCCAGGAAAAGAACCCATTACTGCCAAAGTCCTTTCTCTGATTCCACAACGTAGAACCTGGGGAAATTAGCAACCCCCTTTCTGCGCTACTTGTTAGTTCACTTATTTCTTGTTTATGAATGACTGAGTGATTTATGGCTTAAATGTATGTTCTGATGTAGTGTATGGTTACATTAATAAAGTGGATATACAAAAGAATGGCCTGAAATGTTGCATTCATTGTTCTCCAGAAGAATATTCCCCTTTGAACACTTGTGAGGCTTTGTGATTCGATATACTTTAAGAATTTCCGCATTGCAGCGAAAGAGTTGACTGATTCAAGTTAAAATCACCTTGAATACAGGACGTGTGGAGGAACTGTCTTCGGGGCTCATTTGACCTTGACATTAAACAACCATTATTTCTATTTTCAACCCCCGACTTGGGCCCAAGCCTAATTTTTTTTTTTTTTTTTTGGTCAGGTTTGAAACATCCCCGGGTCATCCACTTTTTGAAGCATCTGTATAAACAGGGTTATGACACATCTGACACGCCGTCCTCTCGTGGCGCAGACACCAAAACAAACATTTGAGCAGATACATTAGGTAAATGTTGCTGGTGGCTGGACGGGACCACTGAATCCCCTATGACTGCTGAGTTTGCACAACCAGTTCTTCAGTTGACAGAACACGTATATGTGAGCCCCCCAACGCCGAGTAAAAACATTACTGGGAATAACAGGAGGAGTAAAAATGTGTCTTGACATGGACATGTCTCACAGGTTTTTTGCTGCTTACCAGTAAAAGGCAACTTTGTCTCCAAGATTCCTCTCGTTTACGAGCCTGTCGACAACATTATAGCAAATGTTGGTTTTGGCCCCTTCCATGCATTTGACATATATGCTGCCTTTGGTTGAATCAAAGTTGTACTGCATCATCGGCCCCGTTGGTGGATTCTTCCAAAAGAATTCATCTGCGATCTCTTTCCAGAAACCTGAAAGGACGTGATTGTCTGCGTAAGTGCTACAGGCAGCAGATTGCACAAATATGCAGAGAGTTGTGTTTGCGTGCCGGGGCCAGAAAACTGAGGGAAACGTTCAAACACTGCACGAACACGACATGGGCGCTTGACCTACCTTCTGGATCCTCAAGAGACTGTCTGTACAGTGCCAGATAGGAGTTGAAGTCAGGCACATGAGCGTCCCTCTTCATGTCATCAGAAGGGTGATACATTTTGTCCTCAGACTCAGGCACAACCATTGTGGAGGGACAGATGTCCTTACGCCCAGATCACGCGAGAGTCAGGATGTGGGTTAATCTGGAGTCACTGCTGATCTGTCTGGCTCCTCCTGAGTAAGGTAGGCACCCAAAGGCCTATGATATTGAAGCGACACAACTCATCATGGACAAGAACCTCCTCTAATCCCTGTGCTGCAGACCAGTTCCAGGTCCGCCTAGGGCTCGAGCAGCCAATCAACCGGCATGGTGTGGCACTCCCACTTTTTCATTGGATGAGCCCTCCCTGGTCTGTTAGTGGCATTATTTTCCAAGCAGCAGAGTGGAGAGTGGGAGGCTTGCAGCCTGAAGAATTCTGGGTTTCAGCCAGGCTCAGGAAGGGAGGGCAACACCATATTCACTGACATCCAGTAAACAAAATTCCTCATGTTGAATGCATGTGGCTGCATAGTTCTTCATCTTTGAATTCCCATCAACTAATTTATTACGCTATCTTGTTGTACTCTTTTGAATAGATTTCTTCTAAATTAATAAACAGGGCGTATCTGTTATGTATTACTGTAATAAAGGAAAACCTTTTTCAAGCATGATGAAGATATTTCCCTTTAATGCTTGAGCAAAGGGTGGCGAACATGTGCGCCTCTTATAACCCAGAACGTGTTTTAATAATAAGATACTTTCGTGCTTCTGAGCAATCATTCAACCTCTGGCTCAATGTGACTCTGCGTTCGATTGAGTTGCCTGACGTCGAGTCACGCACGAGACCTTCTCAATCGATCGTGAGCGGCAGAGCGGCTACCGGGCGGTGCTAACACACGTCTGCTAACGCTTTGGGACAAAACCTCAGGCTCCACGATGTTTCTGTCTGCTGCTGTCCGTTCTGCTGTGTCGCGGGCGGTAAGGCCTCCGTGTTCTCCGTGTGTCTGCATGTGGCCTCGGGCGCTCTTTACCGCCGTAAAGGAGGATCCTGTGATGACTCCTGACAAGGGCAAGAGGCCGCTCGGCTAACGGGCTTAGCGCCGCGGCTAACAGCGCTCTGGTGTCAAATGTTTACAATCTCACAGCAGCAGTGCAGGAGAAAACAGGGACGTGAGCAACGGTCAGGGGCTTTATGTCGTATTTTATGCATGGATCTGGTACGCTGGTGCATTTCTAATCGTCGTTACAGAAACAGTTGGATGGATTTGATGAAGCCTTTGAGGAGACAAAGTCATGGGGATGAATCAGACCCAGAGGAGTTCTGGAGGCTCACATGCACCCCTTTATTTATTAAAAATGTCCCTCTAAGCTCACTCTATCTTTCTGAAGTCTGAACTGAATGACAGGTCTCCATACTGTCAATAACTAGCAGCTGTTTTTCCACAAGCGTTCAGTGAAACGTTCACTTGAGTGTTATTTTAAGTTCTCTCATGTTGTTAGAAACAGAATATACCTACCAAGTTTGTTTGTTTGTTTTTTTTCATCAAGTGTGTGGATTTTATCTTCTCTCTCTGGTTTGCAGGCCCAGCAGGTCAGGAATCTGCATGGCTCGGCTGCGCGAGCAGGAGCTGGTGGCATCTTTGTGGTGAGTTACAGGTGTAAAATCAAAAGGTCTCGGGAATATATTTCAGTCTGTGGCTGCCTCATGTGGAGCTGTGTGTTGTTTCCCCTCCATGCAGAGCTGCTCTAAGAAGAGACTGGCTTTTGTTACATTTTGTTTTCCACCTGTCATACAAAGGACTCACTTTATTTGTGTCTGTGCGCACTGTTAGTTTAAGCAGACACTTACTGCAAGTCATATTAATATCACGTGTACTGTGTAATAACCTATGGAGATCAGTTTCTTGAAAATCCCTGTTTAGTTTTATACAGTGAAGTTGTCCCAGAGGTCCATGTTTTCCAAACATAGTGCCTCAGGTGTCAGTGGAGCCCATTAGCCCTGATCTATGCAGCAAAACATCACAGGTGATATTTCCTCGTAATGGAAACACGCCATGGTTTCATTGTCCCTTGGTGATTGGGACACATTTGGTTTGTGACTGGGGACGACTGAGCATCGCTGCATTGTTCACGAAACCAGTCTTATTTCACAAGTTGTTTTTGACCTTAAAACCCCTTTCTTTTTCTTTGTAGTAAAACATGTGTTATAGGCTGCTCACAAGGGGGCAGTGTCTACAGAAGCAGGAGTTGTGTCCACATTGGCTGAGCTTATAGAATTCATGCTTCTGGATCTACTGTACATAATGGACCAGTCATAGTTAGTGTTAGGTGCTGTCCCAACACCTGTCAGTCTAATAAACCAGTTGAACCAGAAAGAAACCTCATTTAAATTAATTTAGCTCATTGAATGCATGGATAATTTTTCCTTTTAATGTAAACCTTATTGTAATGCTCTGACCTTCTTTCAGCACAGAGATTCAGCTGACAACAACCCCGATACTCCTTTCGAGTTTACTGAGGAGAATAAAAAGGTATGGTTAAAATCAACTTCAGTGAGGTTGTTGTATGAGTGTTATGAGCAATTGATATTACTGTCTACTGTTGTAAGCATTTTAAAACATCTCCCTCTGTACTTTCTTAAAAAAGCTTCTAACCACGAAATGCTTTCAGATGTGTTACATATTCTCTAATCTGTACGTGCACATCTGGGGCAGCGCAAAGTGGGAAAAATCAGTTGCATTGACACTCCGCTTTGGTTCCATTGCAGAGGATCGAGGCAATCATTTCTATGTATCCCGTCGGACACAAGCAGGCAGCAACAATCCCTGTGCTGGATGTAGCCCAGAGGCAGCATGGATGGCTCCCCCTCACTGCCATGAACAAGGCACGGTGATCTGTCTTATTCCAACGGTTCACCCTTGAGAAGAATGAGCTTGACGGCATGTTTGCGGGGTTTCAACGTCGAGGTTTAATGACACATTAAAGGGTTTTCCAGGCTCGGGTCCCATAGTGGAGCAATATAATACAGTTGGAAGGTTTTGGGGCCTTATAATTAAAATAGTGGCTTAGCTTTTATTAAAAATAATATCACAGGCTATAGTTGGCAGGACTTGATGTGGCCACTTGTGTTGTTTTATAAAAGTATCGGTTAAATAGTAGAAAATATCTTTTTATTAACATCATATAAATACTTAAGACCTTCAAAACGCTCTATAATGAGTTTGAAGCATTTTAATTGACCCTTGTCTTTTGGGAATTGAAACTGTGACGGGATTTTAAGAACAAATTGAAACTCCATTGTTTACATCAACTGTCGTCTTGTTTTCTCTGAAAGTACCTCATTAATATTTGACAATTGTTTTCATTTAGGTTGCGGAGGTGCTCGAGATCCCTCCGATGAGGGTGTACGAGGTAGCGACATTCTATACCATGTTCCTGCGTCAGCCTGTGGGAAAATACTTCATTCAGATTTGCACAACCACCCCCTGCATGCTGTGCAACTCGGACAGCATACTGGAAGCCATCCAAAACAAACTGGGTATGTGAACCATTTTAGAGCAGGACGTCAATTACTAGAGTGCAAATGAAAACCTTTTATTATGTGGACTTCACGGACAGAGAAATTGGAAACAAACACGTCAGGGCAAGTATATAGTTGTTCTACTCAAGCCAAAAAAGAAAGGCACTCTGAGGAAGAGGGCTCCTGAAGTGTGTGTTGGTGTGTCATTTAATACCTGTACATGTCCGTAATCTAACTCTGCATTATTTTAGTACTTTGTCTGGGGCTTGTGTAACACATATGTAACAACGCGTGCCATCTTTAAATTCAGGTATCAAGGTTGGAGAGACGACTCCAGACAAAATGTTCACGCTAATAGAGGTGGAATGCCTGGGTGCTTGTGTGAACGCCCCAATGGTGCAGATCAACGACAACTACTACGTAAGTGCTCGGCAGCGCGTGCAGGTTCAGCTCACGAGAGCTACGGGACACACGTCAGCAAAGGCGTGCTACTCCACCCGCCTGTCTTCTCGCTTCCAGGAGGACCTCACGCCGAAGGACATAGAAGAGATCATCGATGAACTGAAAGCAGGCAGAGTCCCTCCGCCTGGACCCAGGTACCGAACAACACCCGCCTGAACCAGGCGGTAGGCGCCTTCCTTGATAATCAGTAAAAACGTTCAAATCTCTCCTTTTGCTTCTCTGCCGGGCAGAAGCGGACGTTTTTCATGTGAGCCTGCAGGGGGCTTGACTTCACTGACGGAGCCCCCCAAAGGACCGGGCTTCGGCGTAAGACCGGACCTGTAGGCGCCGTCAACCATCTGCCGCCGTCTAAAAAGCAGCGTCGCCGATGTCGGCCTCAAACATGCTCTGTAAATAAACTGCTCACGTACCTGTGCTGGCGTTTGCTTCCAGTTCATCACAGGGACGGGGAGACGTGACGGCGGATGCGCTCGCGGTTTGATAAATGATAACCGCTGGTCTAGCAGGGACACGTCCGCGCGTCAAGACAACGTGCACCCACACACACCATGTACGCCTGCGTCACGTGCCGCTACGGGCTTAAATCCAGGGCGACTGGGCTTTTATTATCTCGTTAGAAGACATTTCACCTCTCCTTTGAGAGGCCTGACCTACTAAGACCTGGATGATCAAGAACCTGCGTGAGCCACAAACCGGTCCACACAACACCGGGACGACGTGACAAGATGAGACAAGTCGCCCTTTTCCCAACCCAAACGCGATCTGCGTTCTTGGTGGACGAGCCACACTACTAACAATCAAACGAGACGCCCCCCCTCCGACCCCCCCCTGACCCGCGGCCCCCCCCCGTGTCTACGTGGCCTGGTGGTCACTTTAATCCCGATGTTCTGACAGCAGCCTCCAGCCGGGCTCCTTTTAAAGCGGCTGCTGCGGTCCTCGCGGGGGCGCGCAGGCGTGAGCGCGCCTCCCCCCCCCCCCTCCCGCGACGTCCATTCCTGCTCTGCAACATCGCGCCTCACGGCGCATGCGCGCGCCCCCCGCCATCATGCAAATGCCACTGCGCCACCGTTTAAAGGCCGCGGGGCCGCGACCCCGACCCCGCGGCCCGGCCGGGCAGGGCGACGCGCCGCCCGGACGCCGACCCCCCCCGGGCCCCGGCCCGCGTCCGCCGGCTCGCAGCCGCCGGCCTCGGCCGCGGTTCGGGAAAGTTCGCGCTGTCCCCGCAACACGACAGCGGAAAAAAAAAAAAAGAAAAAAAAGAAAAAGCGGTGACGTCAGGCGGCTGCGAGCCCTCCATTCCCAGATCCGCGTTTTCGCGTCCCGTCCACGAGCACCCCCCCCCCTCCTCCTCCCCCTCCACCGACACCTCTCCACCGCGGCGTCCCCCCGCGGCTCGGCCCCCGCAGCCCCCGCAGCCCCGCCGGAGCCCCCGGCGCGTCCCGCTCCCGACGCCCGTCCGCCCCTCCGCCAACGGCCGGGGACCAACCGCCGCCGCTCGCGGCCGGGCGGCACCACGTGACTCCCGCCGGCCAATGGGGGCGGCCGCCTGCGTGTTTTCGCTCGGCTCCTCTTCGGCGAGCGCGAGCGGCGGGGATGTTTTCACGAGCGGCGGCGAGCGTCGCGCGGCCGTAGGCTAACCGCTAACGGACGGACGAGGCAGCCCCCCCCCTTCAGAGAGCGACCAGACCGGGCGAGGCGGCGGCGGCGGCCCGCGGGACAGCCAGTGCTGGGAGGTAAGCCCCCCCCACCTCCCCCCTGTCTCCCCCCTCTCCCCCCGAGCGAGGCTCGCTCATCCCCGGGTCCGGGGAGGTTACGCCATTAGCCGTCCGGCTAAGTCGCGCGCAGCGCTAACGCGGAGCTAACGCGACGTGAACTGCGAAAGCGGCGCGTCGGCTCGCGGTTCTGGTCCCGGCTGCCACGTGTGTCCCGCACGCGCCCCGCGTCGGGTCGGTGCGTCGCAGGAGAGCCTTTGTGTGCGGGTGTTTTCGGTGTTTTACACGCGCGCAGCGCGCTGCGCCTGGAGCCGCGCGGATTAAAGGGCGACGGTGGTGGCGGGGGGGGGGTGTGCAGGCGAAACGGCGAGGTTGTCTGGCCCCAGTCAGCCTTGTGTGCGTGTGTGTGTGTGCGTGTGTGTGTGTGTGTGTGTGTGGGGGGGGGGCTGGGGGGAGAGAGGCGGGGGGTCTGGGGGCAGCGGAGGGGCTGCAGCGGGCTTTTGTCTCGGCTTGTGCAGCAGCGCTCCCCTGTCCAACATTCTCCCCCAGAATCTGAATCGTGGACTCGCACGTTAACCACCCCCCACACACACACACACACACACACACTCACACACTCACACTCACACACTCACACACACGACCCCCCCTTCTCGGCCGAGCGCGGCACGCTTCAGGAAATCGGCGACACATAAGCTGGTTTTGTTTACAACGCGGGGTTTTTAACGCCTTTATTTTTAATCTGTGTGTATGTGTGTGTGTGTGTGTGTGTGTGTGTGTCTTCTGAAGCGCCGCCGCGGCGGAGGGGAGGCGGGCTCGGCCGCCGCCGCACCAGCGCGCCCCTTAATCCCGGTCGGTGCTAAAATGTTTGTGTTCCAGAGGAGACAAGGAGCTGACGCGAGGCGGGCGCCTTCCAATGACAGTGACATGTCGGGGTGTGTGTGTGTGTGTGTGTGTGTGTGTGAGAGAGTGTGTGTGTGTGTGTGAGAGAGTGTGTGTGTGTGTGTGTGAGAGAGTGTGTGTGTGTGTGTGTGTGTGTGTGAGAGAGTGTGTGTGTGTGTGTGTGTGTGTGCCTCGCCGATACAAAAGCCGCCTGTTTTAGATGGCTGTGCTGCGGCGAACGCCAGCCTCATGGACGGACGCAGCGTTTTCCTGTAGATCCACCGTGTTTCATGCACAGTTGGGCTGAAATGTGAAGTACCCTTTAATATTTATTAGAGCAGCCGTATGTGCTTTTGCTAAATGCATTTACTGAAGCAGCATATTGAATAATAGGTCAGTGTCTCCTTATTTTAAAGAGAAATACAATGATATGTATTCTAAGGCACTGGAATTACTCTTCCTCTTAATTATTAGGAAAAAAATCCTCTTCGACCCAATATTTCTCTTGCTTTGTTTTCTCCTGGCATGATTTTTTATTTGGCTAAATATAAACACAGAAAGCTCTTACTACAGCATTAACATGGGCTTGTAATTAAGTTTATTTTAGTATTTAGATGAAATTGAGCGGTCACTCAAGACACTGTTCAGATCCCTCTTTAAGAAATTGCGGAGACGATAATCAACCAGCCCAGATTTTTATTTTTTCAGCATATTTTACGGTAATACCTTTTTATGAGTCCCTCAAAAATTCCACTATAATTCCCATTTTTATTGAATCACTTTATGCCTTTATGAAAAAACATAAACTAGAAAGTCTGAAACAAGAGTAATGCATATATATATATATATATATATATATATATATATATATACACACACACAGGTTTTTTTTTCTGTAGAAATGACACACCATTTCTATAATGAATGAAATATTTATGAAACCAAATGTTAGAGACAGTCGAGAGTCCTCCGTTTTACATATGTCCATGCAGTCCTGTTAAAGTCTTTAGACATTATGGCCCTTTCCACTTAAGCATTTCAATTTATGGTTTTGAGAGTTCAGTCTTAGAATTAGCAGCAGTATTTTGTTGCTCTATTTGCTGATTTTGAACAAAAGATTTTTCTTAACAGCAGTGTTATACTTGGTTGAATTGTAGCTCTCAAACTGAATCATCAATCATTTGTCCCCAGTTATTATTGTTAACAAAGTAGAAATGAATATATTGTACAAAAAACTGTGTGTTTGATATTTACCGTGTGATCTGGAGCAGTAATAATCATACTGCCGGCACACACTTTGGATGAGGGTTAGACAAATAATTGCCCATGGAGCCCTGATTAAAGCCGCACCCCCAACTGCCTGGGGGAATGAATTGTTGCTGTAAAACATATTGTATGATTGTATAATGCTATGATGAAGAAATACAAGTTCCGTCAGTGATGAGCATTTTAGAAAACTGATACACAGGCAAAAATATAATGGGCGCAACAGTGCAAAAGCTCCCATTAATTTATTATTTGTGTCAACAAGGCCCTTATTTCGGTTACCACGTGTATTATTGGATCTGCATAGTTCTGGACTAGGGAACACCTGACACTCATTTTCACACATTAGAAAGTAAATGGAAGGTGATGGACATGTAATGGATCTGTTGATGTAGATGTCCGTGGTCATGTGAGTGCCACTGTCTCTTTCACTTCCACCTACACGGTCTGTGGAGCAGCTAGGAGATTTCTGTTGCCACAATGTTGCAGAGAAAAAAAACCCCAACACAAATACAGTGGATTCAATCCTTAGAAGTAACGCGTCTCTTTTTTTAATTGAACAGAAAAGTCCCTGCTAACACTGATGCAGACCACATTTATGGCATATTATTTTAAACAAAAGTCAAAGCACACTGGCCGTGAATTAAACATGTTCCTGTCATCCCAGTGTCTGCATCCCAGCGTGCCCCTGTGCGTATCTTAGCATGGTGAGGGTGGAGCCTTTGGGTTACATAACGTGCCAGTTTTTGCCCGTAGTGTGTGCAGTGTTTTTATTTATTTAGTATGCTGTAGTATCTTGACGTACACAATTCCCCGTGTGCTTTTGGTAAATGCCGATAGGTCTGTCTGCCACAGAGGAGTGAAAATCTGGGTTATTAAATGCTATTGTTATATATTGTTAAATGTTTTAAGGGCTGGGTATTGTTGGGGAAAAAAAAAAACACAATTTCCAAAGGTTTGATGTGATAATGCTTCCTTAATGATTCCAGTTTTATGAAGCATAAGAAATAAAATTTTACAGAGCCTCCATCTTGCTTGATGTCACTTTCGACGTTCCAAGTAAATACCAAACACAACAGAGCGTGCTTGCCCCTCCCACCCATGTTTCCGTGACCGTCATAAAATCACATCGAAATCAAAAATGAATCTGTGCGATGCTAATGAGTCAATGTAGTCCTGTTAGACTTTGTTCACGGCACCGTCCAGCTATTTACTCTCACACTGCTAAATCAGCCCTGGCCCCCCCAACCGTCTCGTTGGTGATTGGCTGGAACGTGGTTTGTGTTTTGGTGCACAGCCCGAGTCCCTCGTGTTTTTCGTCGTTTGTAGCCCCCCGTGTTGTCTCCAGAGAGGGGGCTTTTTCCACAGTGTGTTCAGGGGCCAGGCAACGAGCAGATCGAGGGGAGACGCAAACGATTCGAGACAAAGATGAAATTGTGGCAACACCATGCAGGATTACATCGTGCACCTTAACGTTTACTTCATTGCAACTCTTATTTTTTAAGATTTTGGTGGTATCTGGAAAAGGAAATGAAATAAACTGTAGCCAACACAATAGAATTGGAGCACAGCTAGAAGTGAACCTACTGTTGAATATTTGAAAATGTACTTTTTTTTAAATCTTTTCAGGTCACGTTTATAAGTCTTATCCCAGGTCTAGTGTCGGCAGCTAGTGTTCAAGTGTGTGGTTTCATCTGGTGTATGTGTGTGTTCAGATTTACAGAGTCAAAGGTGGTTGAAAGTATTTTCACATCTTTTGATTTGAAAATCCTCCAGTGTGTTCTCAGTCTAAGACTTGTGGAATTTGGACATACACGCGATAATATGAGGGTATAATAATTGTTGTTTTGATCTTTTGGATTAAAGCACACCCTCTTCATCAAATATGAGTTTCTTCCACCGAACAAAGATCGGCTTTTCCTCCACCAACGCTAGCACGCTTCCTTATTCTGGTGTCTTTGTCTTGGTCGATCACTTCTGCTTTGTTCAGGACAAAGGCTGAATTCCTCCTCATAGATGATCTCTCCTCTGTTTGGATGACACTGGCTTTTATCTCGCGGGCCTGCCACTTCTCTCCCTGGCTGCAGCGTCCTTTTGTCAGGGTCATTGTAAGGCAACAGCTGTATCTGCACTCATCAAACTAGCCCCCGTTTCTCAGTGAGACTCGACACGAGTCCAGAATCCAGCTGTTGAGTTTGAGGCGATGCTGATCTCATTTTCGTCAGAGGTTGAAGCGCAGGTGCAAAGAGCCTCTACCTGAGCTAATGACAGATAACTGCTGGGCTCCACACTTGGTTTATGCTTAGATCAGACTTGAAAAGCTGGGCAGATTTATTCTCAAAGTACATTGGAATCATGCATGGCTCCCAACCTCCACATGCTGATCTTCAAAGCTTTTGTTTTCCATTTTCTTCCAATTTGCTATGAATTTTTTATTTTAGCATCCCCAATAATGGCAATGGTTGTTTTGGTCCATGAAATGTAGGTTCCCAACAGTTTATCTTTGTTTCTCTGGGCTTTTATGGACAGTAGGTGTCTTACAGCTGCTAAAACGTTGAGGAAAACAGATCGCCTCTAAGTGAACAATTGTGTTTTTGCTCACAATTACTGACACAACCTTTAATGCCACACTCACCAGGCAGTCCAGATAATAAATGGGTATGTGCTGTGCAGTTGCAATAGTTTCTGAAGAGATCAGGACTTCTTTACTTCAATCACTTTTATGGTTTGCAGCACAGGGAAAGAAAATTGACTCATTGATACATTTATTTTCTTCTTCAGCCTTCATTAAGGTGTTGACAAAGGAGAAAAACATTGCCCACACAAGAATAACGTTATAGTAACATGAAAGCCCCCGAGAGAAGTTGTAAAAATGTAAATTTTTGATGGATTTTTTTCAAATTTGTCCTTACAAGAGTCTTCCAGTTCTGTGAGATTTCTGGGGCATCTTGCAGGCACTGCTCTTTTGAGGTCTACCCACAGAGATCTTTTGGACTGAAGGGGCCACGGTCAAACCTTCAGCTTGCCCCTGCTCAGGTAGCCCATCGTGGATTTTGAGGTGTGTTTAGGATCTTTATTTGTAGAAGCCATCCTCTTTTCACTTCAGGTTTGTTACAAATGCTCTTATGTTTGCTTGCAGAATTTGTTGGAATTTCCTTGAATCCGTTCTTCCTGTTCTCCTTGCCATTGGCTGCAACACAACCTAGAGCATGATGGAGCCGCCACCATTTTTAACATTTGGACAGGTGTTTTTTTAGTTTCATGAAATTCTGATCCATTTGTTCTTTGTGCTCACCATTTGAGATGTCTGACCCCATCGGTCCACAGAAATCGTTTCCAAAATGCATCAGGCTTGTCTAGATGTTCTTTTGCAGACTTCTGATGCTGGATTTTGTGGTGAGGATGCAGAGGTTTTCCATGAACCACAACTCCAGAGGCTGCCCAACCTTGCTGACAGGATTTTGCAGTCAAACAAGGTTTCTTGCTTTTCAAGCAGTCATACAAGCATTTTTCTGAAAATTCATGGTCCCCCTGAACCTTATTTTATTGACTGTTTTTGCCAACTGCCATTTCCTAATTAATTATTGAACTGAGGAAATGTGAGTATGGGGACATTAAATTCCGAATCATTTTAATGTTCAGGACAGATCACAAAAGTCTGACACAGTGTTGGTCAAAGAATATGAGAGCTCAAATCTACTGGGCTTTTTCGAGGGCGGTGCTGCTTTTCAGTGAGAAGGGGGAATTTGTAAAAATCAAAATAAACTATCAAAGTGTATTTCATGTTTTAAAGGCTCATATACACTAAAATTCTGATCGGGGTGCCCAAACCTGTGCAGGCCAACGCGCTTGTCTCGCTCCAGACCGGTCATAATGCCGTAGTGATATTCTTCCCCTGCAGTCTTGAGTGGAGATGGTGGTGCAGCTGCGTGTCAGCCACATGGTCGATCGACTGTTTACCATGCCAAACAGGATGTGGCAGGTGTACGTGAAGTGATGATTTGTACTTTTTAAATAAAATTATATTATATTGGTACTATATTATAGATTTAAGTGTTCTGTTTTCGTTGCCTTTTTAAATGCGTCTTTCCTAATGGAGGATGAAGCTAATATTGTAATAATGATAATATTAAAACAGACTCCTGATCGTCAATGGTAACCAATCAGAGTGCCAGTAGCAACCCACGTGACCTCCTGTGAAGTTCAGATCAGAAGCATGAATCAAGTGTGCCACATCTCAGTGTTGATGGAGTGAATGAATCAAACAATTTTACACCCCCAATACCAAAGTTCAAGTTCAAGTTCAAGTCCTTTATTGTCCCACACGGGGAAATTTACAGTGCAACAACAGCAGCAAGAGTGGACTAGAAGTTCCCAAAGGTGGGAACTTGCATGTCTAAATTTAAGGTTTCAGGTCAGTATTAACATGCTAACTGTTTTGTCATAGAGATTGAACAGGTTTGCTATACCAGCTAAATATTCAGGTCTGTCTCCTGGCAGTGGGTCACCTCAGATGTGTTTGGTCTATCCTGAAGCTGAAGAGCAACGCTCGCCATTACACCAATGTTTTTTGTTTTTTTCAGAAAAGTATCAATAAATGGATATTATTTTAAAATTTACATTCCAGGTTTATATGAAAGGCCTGGAATCAGGAACTTTATCTTTTCCATACATTTGTAGTCCTGAAGAAGTTTGAAAGTTGCCTAAAAGTGGAATTTCACCGCTCTCCCAGCATTTGGCTCAGTCATGTGTAGCACTCTGACCAGGCTTAGGTCCTAACCTTTGCTCTAATCCCTCTCCTGTTCTCTCTCCTCATCCATTTAACACAATCAGCAGCAAAGACTTTATTGTTCTTTTCATTTCTGGTGTCTGATCACTGACCTACATTCAGAACAGTGGCTGTAGACCTCTCTGTATTCGGCAGGCCCAACTATTTTATCAGTGGAATTAACCGTGCACTGTTCAGGTGTTGGCTGTGTCATAAAGCTTTTCGGTCATGTATGACCCACGTACTTCGTAAATGGATGGCTGTAGAACATTCAATCTATGACACGATGGCTCTGTGGTGGTGGGATGTTTTAGTGATAGACGGGAGGAGGACGCAGCACTGCTGGACAGCATTTGTGGAATGGACCGGATGAACTCATCTGCTTCTGAATGAGACCAAGACCAGGGCGATGGTCGCTGACTTCGGGAGGAAGAGGGCGATTTCTTCACCAGCGGCAGGAGCCTGTGTCTTCATCGAGTCCTGGGCATCTTCATTGACGGCAGGCTGAACTAGATGCACAATGCCGAGCCTGTGCACAAGAAGGGGAAGAGCAGACTCCCCTTCCTGAGGACGATTAGATCCTTCCAACAGCAGCGAGACGTTGGAGCTCTTTTACCCATGTGGCCATTCACGCTACTTTACTGTGGGTGCAGCGTCGGATCTGTGTGTCTGTCGTCTATCATCAGATGTAGGACAATAAAATACTTGGTTATATCTGCTTAGTGCTACATTATTAGGAAGGAAATGGGAACATTTTGGGTCTTACTGTTTTGGATGTGATGTCAGTGAAGATGGCTGACGCTTGTCTGTGTAGTCTGGGTAATCAGGCCTTTGACTGGTTTTGTCCTGCTACTCATTAGAGATCAGGAGGAGGAGGAGGGGACAGAAGGTACCGAGTTTGTCCAGAGTAAAGAGAGATTTCCCCATCATCTACCTCAGGGACTCCCAAAGTGTGGTGCACAAGCTGCCACTGGGTCGGAGGGTACGACATGAATGTGAAGCAGCACATGAATAAATAAACTCATGTATTATTTCACGGGGGTGTCGCATTATAAATATTGGAAGGCATTTATGAAAACCGTGTGTGAATTTTAATTCATATTAAACTTGATGTCTTAAATGTGGCTGTAGAGACTACATTATTTTTTCCTTTCATGTTGGGGGGGTGCGGCCCAAAAAGTTTGTGACCCGCCGGTGGAGCTCAACTACTGACAGAACCGCACCCACGGGAGTGGGTATCTAATGAGTGCGCAGACACTGCGAGTTTCAAAATCATGCCCCAGGATTTATGTCTGATTTTGCATTTAACAAATGTCCGTTTTAAATTCCGTCTTAAATGATTTCCAGAAGTGGATATGCCTACCGGGGAGCAGCGCTGCTCTTCAGATGTGGCCCTATTCTGGGCCCGCTCCCTTCCTTATCCAGTCTAGCAGTCGGTAGATCAGGTTACCACACTGTACATCCCACCACCATCCAACCCTCGTGTGCTCAGCCCCTGTGCTCATTTTTGTTAGACCGTGTACGCACACGCGTTGTGGTCGTGTCTGCGCTGTCGGGGACAACATGCTATCAACCAGCGTCCAGCACTGCAGGAAATGACTCTTGGAGCTGTTGGCTCAGAGCAGAGCAGGCGCAGGAGGCCCGTACACGTTAAAGCTCAGCCACTCTTGGAGGCGTTTATGTTAAAACCTGTTTTTTTACCAATTGCTATGGGAAAAAAATGTAAAGAAAATCTCAATCTAAGATTGATTCTTCTTGGATTATGAGCGATTTTTAACTAAATACATCAGAGACAAACATTATTCTCAGTATTTTGAGTATTTTGGTCAGCCAGTACAAGTTATTAAATGTGTGAAGCGCCATTGCTTTACATGCTTGTCAGGAGCCTTTATTTGATATACCAAATCAAAATCAAATGTACGGACTCCAAATCAAATACTGCCTCAGATGTGTGTAACAAGTGTGATGACAGCAATATGAGGGGGTTGTTAGCACTTGAAGTCAGATATAAGAAATTGGAGGGAACCAGCAGTATCAGAGGTCAGACTGTGTAAACGGAGCATATCGGCCATCTTCTATACTTTAAAATAATAACTCGGATTGGTTTCATCATCCTGGTGGTTGCTTTTAAACTGTGATGTATTGGCACAGATGCTTGTTTCAACTCTGTCACTGGAACACTTAAGTCACAAAGCAACGGAGGATATGAAGATATGCCTTTGACTCTAGAAGTGTTAGGTGACTTAGTTTATTTGCAACGTGACATTTGGCTCCCACTCATATACGTGCTGGAAAACAATAGTATAGCAGCTGTACTATTGTTTTCCACTAGCCATCGTGTATTTCCATGAGAGGTCATTCGGTCACCTGGTTGTTCTGGTTGAGGCCCTTGTTGACTACCAAAGGCAACTCAGGTTAAATCTTGCAGTGGGACAGTAAACCTGCACAGGAAGGTGTTGATTGGAACATCTTCTGTTTAATGCAGATATATGTTACATACGGGTCTGGTGTATTTTAATGGTTGGTTATTTCTAAATAATTTGGACTGATTGGTGTCTAACTAGCATGCCAGCCATCTTTAAGCTGGCTGAGAGTAATAATCATCCAGGCTGGGTTTGGGCTTAAACAATCCAAGGTTAAAGGCAGAGCTTGCATGGGTTTACACAGCCTTGAGCTGACCAGGGAAGCCCAGTGAATGCAAATGCCAAACCGGCAAGAAGCCAAATACCTTTGTAATTATAGCCACACTTTCCTTGCCATATCTCTCCAGCCAGCTCCGAGGCTCATCAGCATTTTCTGGTCTGCTTCCAGCCTGTCTATACGACTTTAATACCCCCCCGATACGCCAGCCTCTTTACACCCACAGGTTCACTCTGGGCTGTTCGGTTGCCTGAATGACGCTGCCGTTTTGCTTTCTGCTGATTAATGACGAAGCTCTCGCTGTCCCCAGCCGAGCAGTATGAACCCAAAAGTATTATGGGTCCCACAAGTAAACACATTACTAACGTTTAACCCACCATGGTATATAACATGTGTCCATCTGACTGTCTCATCCATCTGGATAGATGTGTACATGAGGCACCTTTGATCAAACATTCATCCTTCGCACCTTTCACATGTGTGACATATGACTGTGATGCTGTAAAGCCCTGCTCTTCTTATATTGTAGATAAGATTAACGTTCTTATTGAAGACAGTGCCCAGAGTTGCTACAGTTGAACTACTACAGTTGTTCTGGAACTGAGTAAGGGGGCTGTCCCATCTGTTTCTCACATTTCCAATTATAGACTGTACAATTTTCATTACTTTCATTAGGCCTGGCTTTGCCGTTACTTTAATTTCAGCTGTGATGCTGAAACTAATTGTGAATGCGTTGACGCTACTCTCCGCTAAGTCTGTAACTGAAACTTGTGACAAAGGTAACTGACCCGCCATGGAGGCTTTAATGTAACCTTTCTTCAACTTCTGCTCCTCTCCGCTGTGTCTGTCACCACGCTCGGACCACATCAGAGGCCTGGGTGCATCAGTGAGGATGGGGGATGTTTCCCCACTCAGCCTTAAAAGGCCCCAAAGCTGTGATTCATGTCGGTTTGAGTAGTTGTTTCCTGTAAGACTTTCAGCGCTGGTCTTAGGAAATGTAATGGAAATTTAAGTAAAACCCCCCGTGTTGTGCTGATTCACTCGTGTCTGAAGGTTTAACGTCACATAAGTGCATATTAACCAACGTCAGGGCACACACACACACGCACACACACACACACCTACACCTGAAACGCAGCTGCGGTCGACTCTGTGGTCGTCAGATGCGTATGGCACCTTGCTTAGGTGCTCTCTTATCTCTGGTTTCTTCTGAAAGGCGGACTTTTGACTGAAGGTGCTCAACATGCCTCCTGTGTCTCCAGGTACATGATGAACGTGCTGCACTATAGCCGTCACAGCTAGTCGGGCGCTGCACCATGGCTAAACCTGGGAGCGACAGAGATGGAGCCATGGTCGACAAGCAGGCGGGGAAAAAGGTACGTGAGCCTGGGATTCATAGAAACGTCTTTTTGTGGTCATTTACAGTAAAGATCTCGAGGAGTTGTGGATGTTTAACTAATATCACAATAGACAGCTTATGACATTGTGAACTAATTTTAAGTGCTATTTCTAATTTCTTAAGTTTTGTGTGACCCTCAGTTGCTGTGTCATGTGATCAGCGAATCCGCTCCTCGTATTTTTAACATGCTTCATTTTATAACAAAAATAAAGGAATCTTTAATTTACTGATGGCCGCAGGCGCACAGGTTAACATGCGATCTAATTTAGATCCGAACAAATTCAATTCACTTATAGGCTAAACAAAATAAATCTGCAAGGGAGGTCTCCAGATCATTAACATTGGGTAAATTAGCATGAAACTGCCTTTAAGGATCCTACACACAATTCATTTTTCTCATTTTTCCACTCTTTAATTTGGCCTAAGCCCGAGCAGAGTCTGCACGAGACACTCTGACAACACTGGGTTTGCAGTTGCTCCCTGAGCACTTAATTTACAACAGATTTGTTTTTATTACATTTCTTTATCAGAAATCAAATTGTTGTAACAAGTGTAAATATTCTTCATCTTTCACAAGTTAACAGAGCATTTTCTAGCAGTTAGTAATGGTTTTATTTTAAGAAATCAACAGCAGCTGCAAGTTAAGCGATGACTTTGAGCACGTGTTGTCATCCTCATCTGGAACGTCGATGTCTTGACAGGCGGATTTCAGATGGAATGTGCTGGTACAGAACACGTTTTGTTTTTCCTGCAGTGAGTTAGAAACTGAAAATAAGGGAAATCTGAACCAACAACCTCCTCCACCTTCTCTCTCAGCCAGGGTTGGGGGCTTGCTTGAGGGGGTGATCAAAGATAACCTGTTTCTTGTTGTACTACCTGTACAGACAGTCAGAATGACTGATGGTTGGAACAGAACTATCGTTTAAATTAAAGGTGTCTCTGTAATTTGCTCTGGGTAAACTGCGGTTGCCTAAAGTATCATCAAATTACCACGGCTGCGTGGAAACTCTGTTTAACAGTTCAAAGGTGACAAATGAGGAAATAAGAACATCCCACCGCTGAATTATACCTCTGCTTGTTCATCCATCTGATGCCTGTGGCAGGAGATTAATTAAATGTTGAGCCTGACATTAATTGTCTTATTTTCCCCTCTGCAGAACAAAGACAAGTTGTCCCCATTCACCAAAACTCCCAAGCTGGACCGGAGTGAATTACTGGTGAAGGAAGGCAAAGCCAAGTCCTCCATGAAGCGCAAGCTGTCCTTTACTGCCAGTCCACTCCGGACAGAGGAGAGAGACTCTGATACTGGTAAGAACTGGTGCAGCTCCTCCTCGCTCCTCATTCATCAGCCATGCTACTGGGTGGCTGCCATCTTCTCACACTGCCCCCTTGTGGCTCATTGGGTCCTTTTTGTCCAGAAACGGTCTGCGAGAGGAGCCAAATATGGCTGTGGGCTATGTTAACAAGATTTAAGATTTATGTGTATTTTAAGACTTGAAGGTAATGGGAGTGAATTAAATTTAAATATATGTTTGAGTCCTAACTCCAAAAACCAGCATTTCTGTATACTGTTTAAAAACACCTCATCAGTAGAATATAGATCAAACGTCGATCGATGATGGTGACATTTGTCTCTTCATTAGTGTTGTGTTCATACTCTTATTGTCAGCTGAGGTATGATTGTCACTATAAAAGATTTGGTGACCTTTGAGGAGTTATTGATCAATAGACAATTAGAGAATCTGGAAGAACTTTGTACATGACACGAATACAA
Source organism: Lagocephalus sceleratus (assembly GCA_911728415.1). Classification (NCBI taxonomy): domain Eukaryota; kingdom Metazoa; phylum Chordata; class Actinopteri; order Tetraodontiformes; family Tetraodontidae; genus Lagocephalus; species Lagocephalus sceleratus. The sequence continues at coordinate 1,792,636 of CAJVRN010000015.1, read as the reverse complement.
AACAGAAGGAATTCCTGGTGTTCGGGCTGTTGACAGATCTGCAGATTTATCTACAATATTGAGACTTTATGCTTCATGTGGTTAACATTGTCATCTTTAAGCACTTAACACTCCTTTTTTAGACATGTGCAATGGGCGGTTGTGTCTGAATCATTTGGCCGCAAAGTCAGCGTCTTTCTTTTGTCCATTCCTTGCGTGGTACAGCTGTGCTCCAAGTGCTTGAGGTCCAGTCATTTCACCTTCAACTTCTGTGCAGCGTGGCAGTGGTGTGCGATGTGTGCCCCTCCATCATGTTTAAAGACAGAAGCATTCATTTTGAATTCACAGGGTATAATTTAAATCGTGCACGAGTCCTCACAGCAGCGCTCGCATATAGCCCCCCCCCTCCCTTTTTCTTTCCAGTAGCTGTTGGGAAATGGGAGGTAATGGTGCCACTGACCTCCCAAAACCCGTCTCTTTTGTTGCTATGACTCATAATATGTGTGTGGAGTTCGAGTCTGCCTTTGTGTCGGTCTGAGTACATGTCAGACGAAGGGGGGAGAGAGGGTGTGCGTTAATGCAGTGCTTTCCCACCCTTCCTCTCCCTCCCCTTCCCTTCCTCATCCTCTCTGCTTTGCACTGTAGATGACTCAGACCCAGGCCAGTCGAGTGAGACCTGGGGAGAAAGATTAGTGGCTCCCTGCAGGATATACGCAGGTAATCACTATAGATCGATGCCTAGCCGTGTGTCCTCTACAAGTCACATCACCCACTCTGCGCCTTTGCTGCTATGAACACACAAGCACGTCTGTGTTTTCACCCTGCATCTGCCCCGTTACAGCTCACGCATGTCTGTGTTTAGCCAAAACTGACTACTGGAGCCTGGGGGGCTGAAGGAGTGCTGTCTACACTTGGCTGGCTTATGAGAATGCTGTATTTTTAGTTCCCTTTTCAAACCTCACACTTGTTATCTGTCTCCGTGTGCAGATACAAGAAGAGAAGGAAATGGTTTGCACTGTGTGTAATTCTCGATTAATACAAAGCCACTGAGTAATGACCAAAACAATGCTTGCTTTTGTTGCAGATAAGGATGGACCAGAGAAGAAGAAGGTGAAAAAGGAGGCCGGGGGCAAGAAATCCCAGGCTAACCTTTTGTTTGGCTATCCTCTGTCGGAGCGCAAACAGATGGCTCTCCTAATGCAGATGACGGCTAACAGTCCAGGTTTGTGTGCCTTCGCTCTCTTTTATTGCGTCATTGCGACGGACGCAAAATATTTATGGCTGTGATTGCGTAATGTGAAAAAAATTAGTAAAATTCCAACCTACACTGAGAGCCACGTTACCCTTTGGTTGATTCTATTAAACCAAACCACACATGCCAGATCCTTCATTTTCCACTTATTTATGGTGAGTGGGCCGGCTGTAGTTCCGGCTGCGGTCCTGAATTTAATTTGGATTGTTTTTGAACTTGTCAAAGTTGAAACCAAAAACACATTAAAAAGCTCTCGCCCAACCGGTTTCCACCCGAATGCTCCCTTCATTTTTCCCAGCCTCTAATACGCCTTTATTTTTTTTCCGGTTCAAGCGTCATATAAGAACTTAATTATTTGCTTGCTTGTGTTTAGACTCTACCCCCAGTCACCCTTCACAAACGACCCCTGTGCAGAAAAAGGTCCCCAGCAGCGCCTCAACTCGACAGAAGGACAAAGTCAACAAGAGGAACGAGCGAGGAGAGACTCCCCTCCACATGGCCGCTATCCGCGGAGACGTGAAGCAAGTCAAAGAGCTCATTAGTCTCGGAGCGGACGTCAACGTCAAAGATTTCGCCGGTATGACGTCCACAAACAGCGATGCGTCTGTCTTGCCTGTGTGATGCGCTAGTGGTGAAATATAAACTCACTAATGGGCGCTGAGCTGTTTTATATATTTTTTGACCCGAATTGAAGAAACTTTGTTGTTTTCCGTCCCCGCCAGGTTGGACTCCCCTTCACGAGGCCTGTAATCTCGGTTACTACGACGTTGCCAAGGTCTTAATAGCAGCAGGAGCTGAGGTGAACACGCAGGGTCTGGATGACGACACCCCTCTCCACGATGCCTCGAGCAGTGGCCATAAAGACGTAAGCGCTCCGGTGTTATGTGGTTGGATGTGGAGTCTTCACATGAGCGACAGGGAGGAACACGCTCATGACGATCCACACTTTTTTTGTTCTGTTCCTGAGTGTCTCGGTCTTTTCTTTCATCCAGATTGTCAAACTACTCCTCCGACACGGCGGTAACGGCTTCCAGGCGAACAAGCGTGGAGAGCGCCCAGTGGATGTAGCAGACACTCAGGAGCTGGAGCTGTTGTTAAAAGGGGAGGTGCCTCTGTCTGATCAAGATGACAGCTCTTCAGGTATGCGCTTGGTCTGCCCTCCTGTTTAAAAGTATCAGCATCAATGTAACAGCATTGGCTATAAAACCCGGGTGACTCAGTCCTTCCGCTTTTCCCTGCATTATTCAAGAAAGGCTGTTATTAACTTTCCGTTAATGTTTTGTTTCGTGGATAGAAGTTCAGATACTTTCTTCATGATGAAAGGCATCAGTTATTAGCCCGTTTTTATTGTTACCATTTAAAAACCTATGAATGGGACAAATTTAATCACAAGAAATGATCTTAGAACAGAAAGAGAACTCATTGACACTTGAAGGAAAACCTGCACAGGAAGAGGAAAGATCGATGCGCAAGGTTGCTGAAGTATTTTGAGCTGAACACCGATTGAGTTGTTTCATTGATTTTAACTGTGTAATTGTGACACTGTTGTCTGCAGAATCCGAGGACCCCACGTCTTTCAATCCCTCCAGCGTCGATGACAACATGGAGGACTCTGATACCGAAAAGGACGCGGACGGCAAACCACCGGCAAAAGCGTCTTCATCTGTGCCAGGGCTGGATGAGTACGAGTTCAAAGACGAGGAGGAGGAGGAGGATCTCAGCAAAGCGCTGGGTGACAGACACATCTATCGGAAGGAGCTGCGACAGCGGGAGAAAGATGACAAGGACAAGAACCATGTGGCCGGGAAGCCGGGTGGCAAAGGGGATTCCGTCTCAAAGTCCAAAAAGCAGAAGTTGTCTCTTTGCAGCTCGGACACCTCTGGTGATGAGATTGAGAACTTTTCAGACAAAAGGAACTCCCCGACCTGTTCCCAGAGTTCAGAGGGCGTCAAGATGGACACGAGGTCTAAAAAGGAGATCGCGGAACAAAAGGAAAAGGGCAAAGTCAAGAAGAAGAGCAAAAGCCAGAATAAAAACAAGGAAAACCAAGAGGATGGAAAAGAGAACAGCAAAACATTGGTCCTTTCGCTTGCAACAGTATCCGAGACCATGGAAATCGGCCGAGAAATCAGCCGAGAGGAAGATTCTTTCAAGATGTCTTTCAGTCCTAAAGATGACTCATCCGTCCACCTCTTTCATTTGTCATCCATAAAGTCTCCGAAATTGAACCACAGCCTGACGGATAAACAAACACCCCTCAAACAGGAAAATACTAAGTGCATCTCCATCAGCGACGGCTCGGCACCTGTGGACGGTGTCAAATACAATCACTACAGTGACGCCGAATACTGCACCGAAGGCTCCAGCACCAAGGCGTGTAAGCACAAGGAGAAAAGCAAGCACCAGCAGAAAGACCCCAGCGCAGACCGGGAGGACGAGCACTTCACTCCGTACAAAGATGGCAGCATCGGGAACAACCTGGACAACACTGACGGTGCCTTACGGAAGACCGACATAGAGGGCAAAGTGGTGAAGAAGCATAAACTCAAACATAAGGAAAAAGATAAACACAGGAGGGACTATGAGGCAGAGCGGAGTCATCACAGGCAGAAGGAGGCCAGGAAAGACAGCCACAGGAATTTGGAGTTTGACAGAGAGTTCTGGAAAGAGAACTTTTTCAAAAGTGATGAAACAAATGAAACTCTACCAGCGAAAAAGGAAGGTGAAGACCACTGTTCCCTTTCAAAGAACTCAGAGTTCCCCTTCAAAGAGGAAAGAAACGCAAAAGAGAAACACGCCAGCAGCAAGGACAAGAGGACGAGAGAGGACCGGGAAAAGGACAAGGCCCTGAAAAAGGAGAGGAAGGAGGAGAAGATAAGAGAGCCAAGGCTGAGCGAGCGTGAAGAGAGAGCTGACTGCCACACTTCAGGGCGGATTCCAGAGGAGGTTCCTGCGCAGAGCAACAGCATGAAGGAAGAGACTGAAGAGAAGCCCATAAGTGGAATCACAGCTGATCAGGAACAGTTGGAGCCTTCTGAGAAAGGCTCACGTGAGAAAACTGACAAGAGGCTCCCAGTGAAGGAGAGGGATCAGGACAAAATGGAGAAAAGGCATCTTGACAAGGAGAAAAGGGTGAAGACGGAGCACTCCGACAAATCTGAGCCGCAGAATTCGCTAGATCGCTGGAAGGAAAAGGAGAGAACGGGGGCAATTTCTTCCCACTTGGTCGGAGATAAAAATTGCAAAGAGAGTGAAAAGCTCAAGTCTTCGTCGGCGGCCAAGAAGCACGACGACGGCAGGAAAAATAAGGACAGGTTGGACAAACGATATGAGAAGGACAAGCAGGACAGGGACTACGGCGTTGGCGATCACCGGGAGAAGGAGCGCCCGAACTCCGACAGGAAAGGGAAGCCGCCGGAGAAAAGCGATCGCTCCAAAGAGAAGGATCCCGACCGGAAAAAGAAAGACAAAGCAAAAGACGGTCCCTCCTCCAACCTGAAGCTGCTCTTAGAGGAGAAGAAAAGCGCCGCGTCCTCGTCCACCAAGTCGAAGGACGAAGGGCTGAGGACGCCGGAGAAGGACCGCGAGCGCCGCGAGCGCGACCACGATAAACATAAGGACAAGGAGCGCCACAAGGAGCGCTCGCAGCAGGCCAGGACCAGCAAGGCCAAGCCCGGGGAGGCGGACGGGGACAAGGGCAAGTCCAAGGCCTCAGCGGCGGCGCGGGACAAGCCGAAGGAGAAGAGGCTGGTGAACGACGACCTGATGCAGACCAGCTTCGAGCGCATGCTGAGCCTGAAGGACCGGGAGATCGAGCAGTGGCACCGCAAACACATGGAGAAGATCAAGCAGAAGGAGCGGGAGCGGCTCAAGCAGCGGCCGCTGGCCGACCCCGGGAAGCCCCGCCCCAAGGACCGGACCAAGGCGGAGCCGTGCCCCGGCAAAGAGCTGACCCGCTGCAAGAGCTCGGAGGCCTCCGACGCCCACCACCGGGACAAACCCCCCAAAGACCCCAGTGGGCCGCGGACCGTGCCGCTGGACGGGAAGGGCCTCGCTCCTGTCGGCTCCAAGTTCCCACCCGCCGCGGACAACTGCCTCGCCCGCTCGCCGCGTCCAGAGAGCGAGCGCTGCGGCCTCATGTCCAGGTCCGTGTCCCTGGTCTCCGTCGCCAGCTCGGAGGACTCGTGCCCGGCGACGGCGCTGACCTCCAGACCCCCGGAATTGGACTGTGACGCGACCCTGGAAGTGTTAGACTCGCAGCCCGCCCTCCTCCAGTCTTCCCTCGCGATCCAAGCCCCCAGATCGCCGTCCGTCCACGACCGAGATCCCAGCGGGGTCCCGGAGGCGCCGCGGACGCTGCCGCCCGGCAGACACGAGTCGCCGTACCTCAGGGCCATCCTCGACGAGGACGCCGACGTGGCGGGCGAGGGCGTGCCCGCGCCGAGCTTGCTCGCCGAGGAGCAGAGGGCGGGGGAGGTCTCCGCGGAGACGGAGGAGAGCGCCCCGAAAGATCCCGTCAGCGACGCGGACCACGAGGGGGACGGCTCCGCCGCTGCGCCGCAGCAGATGTTGAGCCAAGACTGTGAGAGCAAACATCTGGTCGAGTGCGCGCCCCCCCTGCCGGGGCTGACCGAGCAAACCCCGCCCCCCTCCTCCGATCCCGCCACCGTCTGCCTCGCAGAGGACGCGCGCGTGGAATTCTGTACAAAGATTCCTGATCTGCACCCAGTAACGGCTGAAACTCCACCTCTCCATCCCACCGCAACCTTCCAAGACCCCCCGCTTGCCCCGAGGGCAGAGAGCGCGGAGCCAGGCCCCGCCCACGCTCCCGAGCAGAGGTGCAAACCCGGGGAGATCGCCGACGGAGCGGAGGCGCACGAGAGCGCGGAAGCCGCCCCGGAAGCCTCGAGGACGGAGGAGACGAGAAACCCAGCGACCTCCACCAGTACAAACTCCCAGGGTCCTGCTGGGGGGGAGGCCCCCCCGGGCGAGTCCGACTCCCCTCCGCTGGACGTGTTTCCGCTCCTGGAAGGCGCGGGTTTATGTCTGGACGCTCCGCTGGAGAAAAAGGACGGTATCCCGCAGGCGTCCTCCTGTCGCTCCAGCCCGGAATGCAAGTTCGAGGCGCTGACCGACGCCTCGCAGACCTCCGAGAACAGCGACGCCGTCGCCTCGGTCCGAACGGAGAGCGAGGGCGGCCTCGCCACCGAGGCGTCCTCCGAGTCCAAGACGGAGGACACCTCCGAGACGATGGAGGTGTCCCACAGCGACGAGAACACGGAGTGCTCGTCGTCTTCGGAGGACCACTGCCAGTCCACGGTTCACACCAACTCCTCCAGCAGCACCTCGGGAAGCTCCTCCCCGCAGTCCGGGGACCGAGATTCCGACTGCTCGGGGGCCAAAGTCCGGCTCCGCTCCGGGGACGAGGACATGGACGCCCACGTGCCCCACCCGCGCAAGAGGAAGATGCTGAAGGTGTCGGCGTTCCAGTCGTGCGCGGCGGCGCAGCAGGACAAGGACCGGGACCAACAGTCGCTGGCGGCCATCGTGGACTCGGTGAAGCTGGAGGAGATCGAGCCCTACCAGACGGAGAGGGCCAACCCCTACTACGAGTTCCTGCACATCCGGAAGAAGATCGAGGAGAAGCGCAAGGTGCTGTGCAGCGTCACGCCGCAGCCGCCGCAGTATTACGACGAATACGTGACCTTCAACGGCTCCTACCTCCTGGACGGGAATCCTCTGAGCAAGCTCTGCATCCCTACGGTGAGTCTTGCCACAACGCCGCGGCCACGCCTCCGAGCTCCCGCTGACCCCCCCCGTCTCTCGCTCCCTTCCTCCGAACAGATAACTCCGCCCCCTTCGTTGCCCGAGCAGCTGAAGGAGATGTTCAAACAGCAGGAGGTCGTCCGCATGAAGCTGCGCTTGCAGCACAGCATCGAGAGGGTGCGTAGCCGCGCCGATGGCGGTGGCGAAGCCCCCCCCCCCAGAAGAAACCTTCAAACTGGACTGACTTTGTTTTTTTCCCCCCCATCAGGAAAAGCTGATCGTTTCGAACGAGCAGGAGGTCTTACGGGTCCACTACCGGGCAGCGCGGACATTGGCCAATCAGACGCTGCCGTTCAGCGCCTGCACGGTGCTGCTGGACGCGGAGGTCTACAACATGCCTCAAGACGTGCAGGTAAAGGCGTCAAACCTGTGTTCCAGGGCTTCGCTCTCCTCCCTCGGCTCTTTTTAAAGCTCAAACGCTCCTGCGTGTCTAAGTCTGTGTGCTTTTGGGTTTCAGAGTGACGAAGGCAAAACATCGGTGAGAGACAGATTCAACGCTCGGCAGTTCATGTCCTGGTTACAAGATGTCGACGACAAGTTTGACAAACTCAAAGTAAGTGTTTTGTCTCAGGAGAGACGCCAAAATCGTAACTGCCCTTTAAAAGAGACACTTTTTTTAGTGCACCAGTTTTCGAAGGAGAAAACCCTTCAGTCAGATTTGATTCTGTGGTGTTCTTAGTACGGGGAGTCCAGATCCAGTCCTGGAGGGCTGCCATCCATCCGGGTTTTCTGTCCCACCAGGGAGACAACCTTAACCTGCTCTACCAGGTGAAGGCTTTATTTGCCCGGTAGGACAGAAAACCCGGATGGATTGCAGCCCTCCAGGACTGGATCTGGACTCCCCTGCAGCTGGGGCATTTATAGGTTGCTGTGTTCCTCGTTTACATCAGTTTGGGTTTTTAAAAAGCTTTTTCCCGGCTCGCCCCTCACAGACGTGTCTCCTAATGAGGCAGCAGCACGAGGCGGCAGCCCTGAACGCCGTGCAGCGCCTGGAGTGGCAGCTCAAACTGCAGGAACTCGACCCAGCCACCTACAAATCCACGAGCATCTTCGAGATCCCCGAGTTCTACATACCACTGGTGGAGGTCAACGACGACTTTGACCTCACCCCAATATGACCAGCAGGGGAGTGAGGGGGGGGGGCATTTTCCCAGTGGCAGCAGAGGGAGAGAAAAAAAAAAAGGCAAACAAGAAGCACTTAGAATGTGGCGATAATACAAAGAGCACTTAGCAAAAAAGAAGACATTTACTTTCAATAAGCTCTGACTGTCCGGGCCAGCGGGAGAAGCGCGAGGACACACCTCCGCCAGCGAAGGCCCCCCGATCAGGCCCAGACCAAAGGCCGATCCGCCGCCGGTTCCGGGAGCTTCGGCCAAGGGTAGACAACAAACGGCCGCTGCTTCGGAACAAGTAGGCCGCGCAAATTAAAAATTTCAAAACGTTTTCAAAGTGAGTGGTCATAAATTGTGTATAGACTGTGCTCTTAATTTTCTAACTTATTTTATACATAAACGATTGTGCATTTGTAAATATACATGTAATTATTGTTTTAAACTTGTAAAAAAATAGATATTTTGATTGTAATCTTATGTCATGTTTTAATGGACCAAAGTTGGTTTTTATATCGTGTCCTCTGTGATGTTGTTGTTGGCTTCTTAAACATCTGTTGGCTTTTGTTGTTTTCTCGTTTGGATTTTCTTCCTTCATTTCAAGCTCAGCGTCACAGCTGGCGTTCTTCAACTTTGGCAGTTAAATGCTGTGCATGCGTCGCTTTCTTTGTACGTTTCCCTGCAGATCTTTATTGTGGACTTGACGGTGAGGTTTTCTGACGTGTTCCAGCGTTTTTGTGTGTCGTTTTGTTTTCGCACCATCGTGTTCTCCCTCTCTGCAGCCTCATGTGTTGTCCATTGTGTCTCATGTACACACTGAAGTCTGGCGTGGCTTCCTGGGGAGGAAAAAAAAAACTAAACTTTTACAGATTCAGTGTGAGATCACAGCAAAACCTATTTTTTCAACAATGCCTTTTGAACGATAGTTCTAAAAAAATGTCTATTTTAATATTTACTTGTTACATTACATGTACATATTTGTAATATACAATTGAATAAATTTTATTTGTTGTGAAATTAAACCTTGTGGTGTACTTTGATTGCAGGATTTTCACAACTGAATCAAATAGCAAATCGGCCCGTCTTCTGTAGTTCTGGGCGTCGCCAGCAGGGGTCGTTGTTCAGCTACTGGGATGGCTGACCCAGTTTGACCACAAATTTAAAATTATTTATTTTATTTTTAACCAGGACAATATCTGCATCACATTAAGACCACGCGTAGGGTTCTTCTTTCACTTCAACAAGTAAAACAACGTTTTTAAAAACACATTAAAACAACGTATGTTCCAATCAAATTCCTTTTTTTTTTTAGAATTTTACAAGCAACATGTTTGAAGGGAAAACATTTTAATTTCAGATTTATTCTTTTTATATTTTGTGGTTTCTTTAATTGGTGCACTTGCACAAACATTTTAATAGAGGCTGCAGACCACGATTTGGAAATATCAGTGCAGAAATAATCAAAGCTCGCTGTAAAACAAACAGCTCATATGAGTTATAGAGGAGTTAAAATAACTTAATATCCTTCAATAATGGTTCAGGGAAGGTTCTGTTTATTTCAGCTTCACATAAAATCACATTTCTGCACTTTCTCATGGCACTAAAGTTCAATTTAGCCAAAACTTCTGATCTGAATCTAAGCAGAGCATTTTAAATCTGAATCAAGGCTGGCCTTTTCTGTTTGTTTTTTGTGCTGCTGATTCTTCTGAATACCAGCACAAACACTGGTCAGACCCTGCATTTGAAGAAAATCACATTAACCATTCATGTTCTTTCTCGAGCTTGCAGCAGAAGCAACAACAACAACAACAACAACAACAACTTAATTTGTCACGAGACGTCGTTGGATCTGAAGTGTAAAATGTTCCAGATCAGACCCCCCCTCGGGTCTTCCTCCCCTGCAGCCTGCTGGAAGTGAAGCCTGAGGCGCTTCAGAAGGAGCCCGAAACGACGCACCTGGACACCTGTGG